>PVJI01011144.1:0-57324 GCA_004026765.1 Micronycteris hirsuta
CCTGCCTTCACAGAGCTTGTAGCTTGATAGGGTGAGGATAATTAATCAAGTAATTCAATAAGTATGAAGACAAATCATTACATACAACATAAGGGCAATGAAGACAGCAAACCAAAAACCAAAGGGGCGAAGATGGCACCCAATAGAGAACCTGCCTTCCTTAGCCATGGAATCAGGGAAGCCTTCTTGGAGGAGACAGTTTGTAACAAGATCCTGATGGACGACGAGGAGCAGGCAGACTTGGAACAAGTTTGCCTGGGGCACAGCACACCAGGCAGAAGGAACTGCATTACACAAAGGTTCAGTGAGGGGAACGAGCTCAGAGTGTTAAAGAAATAGGCAGCAGAGTATGGCTATTGGCCAAGGACAGTCAAGCTGCCTCTCCTGCATCACAGGCTGGACTGCGCAGGAAATCAGCTTTACCACCACAGGGTCCCCTAGACCGAGGTCACCAGGCAGGAGTCCTGTAGAAGTCCCCCACGGCAGAGAGTGGGCCGGCCTCCCACCCCCTCCAGTGGGAAGACACTCTAGTCCACCCACAACAGCTGGTTCCCCCAGAGCTGGAGGGCGGGCATCCATCCACCCACCAGGCAGTCTGTCTGTCCATCCACACGTCAACACTCTACAGGCTTGAGCCCCCTGGTGCAGCACAGGCCAGGGCTGGCCGCCCCTGCCCCTCACCGGCAGCGAGCCGCTAAATGCCCACGTCGGGCCCTCTGAGTGCAGCGCAGACAGGAATACGGACGGCTGCCCTCGTTTACACAGACAAGTGAGACAAGCACGGAAAATGACAAAGGCACACGTTGGAACCTCACTTGTCCTCAGTGACGTGAGTGATCTTTTGCTGAATTGAATACCAGTTCTCAAATACTGGCATCCTTGCTGACTCAGATAAGAGCTTTTGAATGCAGCCCTGAATGGGGCAATAGTTTTCCGTTTTGTGTGCGTGTGCTGTTCACGATGTAACTGCCACAGACGTGACCCACGGGGTTGAATGTGATTTCTTAATATTTCCTCCACCACTTTCTTACGTCCATCTAGACAACCAACGGAGTAATCAAAACAACGCCTGCTCTGCAGCATTTGCAGATTTCCAAGGTATACCTCCTCCCACCACGGCCAGGTTCAAGGTGCAGGTACTGAGCGTGGAATTGGGAAAAGTGTGCCCTGGCTCGCCGCCCTGTGGTGTTCCCACTGCACCGATGCCATGGAGGTGAACAACCCCGAGAGCATGGGGGAGGCGTTTGTCAGGGCAGCTGCAGCAAAGGACCTCGGGCCGGGGCCTCAACACCAGAATGTCATTGTCTCACAGTTCTGGAGGCAGGGCGTCCAAGATCAAGGTCTCGGCAGGACTGGTCCTGTCTGAGGGCTGTGAGAGGGAATCTGTTCCATGTCTCTTCTCAATTTTCTGGCGGTTTGCCGGCGAGTTCTGGCACCCTGACCTCTGCTTTCTTCTTTCCATCCCATTCTCCCTGTGCGCGCCTGCGTTCAAATGTCCCCTTGGATAGTGACACCAGTCATATTGGATTAGGCCGCACCGTAATGAGCTCATCTTAACTTGATTACCTCTGGAAAGACCCCGTCCCCAGACAAGGTCACGTCCTAAGGCGCTGAGGGTTAGGACTTCGGTATAGGAATTGGGAGGGGTCACACAATTTGACCCTTAACAACAGATGAAAGCCAAGTGGGATGTAATAATTAGAAAGTAATGGAGTGTGAGTAGCCGCCATGTGTAACGGTGTTTGAAGTGTATGAGCTTCCATTCTGAAAGCAAGTTTCCCACGGCGGCTGTATCTAACAACCACGCCGGCTCTCCAGAGCCAGTGCGAGTGGCCCCAACACACCACGGGCCCCCTCTCAGCTCTGCCCCACATCCCCGGCTGACGGGCCAGGAAAGGGTTCGAGTCCTGCACACCTTCTCTGAGGAGCCCCCAAAGCCCGACCTCCTCCACCCGGCTCCGGAGAAACGGGTGCTGTGGCTGCAGACTGGCCCGCCCGCCTGACCAAGGGCTGTGGACAGCCCATGTGCCCAGCACCAGCAAGTGGCTCGGAAAGCACAGCCAAGCTCTGTCCCCCAGGGCGACCAAACATCCCTATTTGCCTGGCACTGTCCCTGCGTTAGCACTGAAAGTTCGGGGTCCCAGGAAGTGCCACAATCCCTGGCAAAGTGGGATGGTTGGCCACCTGCCCCTCATGGGCATATAGTCATGATAAAAAAAAGTGTTTATAAATACCAAATTCAGTGACAGTAAGCAGGGAACAAAGGTGATGTGCCCACATGTCCCCAGGATCTGTTTCTCTGTCCTGAGGCAGGGCTGGTGCCCAGTGTTTACTCGGAAATGCCCTGCAGAGCACAAACGAGGCTGTAGACTTGATTTCTCCAGGTCCAGCCTAAAGGATGCAGAGGTGGGGACAGGGGAGGCCATCGTGAGGAGTGGGGAAGCACGGGACACAGGAGCAGGTTCAGGTCCTAGCTCTCCCACACGCCAGCGGTGTGACCTTGAGGAGGTGACCCGACAGCTCTGTGCTTCTGTCTCCCACCCATCACCTGCTCCTACCTCCTTGCGGGGTCGTGCAACCAACCCCAGACACTGCAGCATGCCAGCGGTGCTATTAGAAAGCAAAGTCGGCTGGCAGGATTGCGGATATTTCTTTCCATCTCAGAATGATTTCCATCAAGTTTGTTCTCATGTCATTGGTGCAGTAAAAACAGAACTCATACATATCTGTGTATGTGATGTATATAAACAGGGTCTGAAACCCAACGCAGGGCTGTGGCGGGGAGGGGTGCGGTGGGCGCTGCTCCCGGACGCTGTGGCTGGCCCCGCTGCATGACATTTCTCGAAGCTGCAGAATCACAAGCGCCGACAGGAGACAGAGCGAGTGCCCTGAGGTTAGGCCTACTCATCTGAGAACCAAAACCTGAGCCAGGGCTCCAGCTCAGGAAACAGGAGGTGGCGGCACGGCTCCTGACTCAGAGAGGGCGTCTGCGTTTCCAGGGCAGCTCAGCACAGGTCGGACCCAGGCCCACCCCGGTGGCTGACACAGATCTGCTCCTCTCAGCGCGCCCCTTCCCCTGCCACAGCCCCAAGGGAGGAAAGACAGCCCGGTCACACAGAAGGCGCTGCCACGCCCTTCCAATCTGCTTTGCAGCTTGTCTCCGAGCTGTGTCCCAATAATGAGTAGGTCTTGTGCAGGGGGGTGGAGGGACGCGCCAAGGGTGCAAAACTTAAGGAGGCACCTCACTCCAGTCCTCCCATGACCCTGTGTCACATAGTCAAAGTCGAAACAACACAGAACACGGGGCTCAGAGGGCAGGCGGCACTGGCCCCGGAAAGTGGCAGGGCTGCAATTTGAACTCAGGCCTGTCAGGCTCTAGCCCCTTCTGTCTGTCGTGACCACTGGGCCGCCTATCCCCCCGGCCTGTGGGCACCTGGCTGACCCTCAGGCGACCGGCGTGGCAGAAGGCACACGGGCTGAGTTTGTAGGATGGAGCTGGCATCCAAGCTCCGGTCCAGGCTCACTGGGCGACCTTGGACAAGGCCCTTCTGTTCTCCGTGCCCCAGGCCCGCATCTGCGGAAGCGGGTGGTTGTTCTTCAGCAGAAGTTACCAACCGCAGTGCCCCCGGGGGCCGGGCCGGCCACGCTAGTGAGAGCAAGGGGGAAGGTGGGGTGGGTGGAAGGCAATAGGGGGTAGTGGGGGGGCGGGGTGAACTAGAGAGAGAGTACAGGTCATCATGGGGCCACTGCCCAGCTCCAGCCAACTGTCACCTGAGGGGATTTGGGCCCAGAGTGCCCTGAGCTTCCGTTTTCCGATGGATTGAAAACCCTGCAAGAACCCATGGAAGCCTGTGTAGGGTCAGACCCCACCCGGGGACTCCAGCTGGCAATCCCTGGACCCAGGTCACACACTTTGGGTGTGCCCCAATACCCACTTCTTCCAGAGGACCAGCACCTCAGGTTTTTAGCTGGGCTCATACCCCCCGAAGAGAGGCATCACCCCTGATTCCCTTTGCAGCTCAGTGTGGCCATGGGAACAAGGGCACCCATCTGCCCCAGCGGTAAGACTAAGATTACACAGGGCAGGGGCTGCTGCAAACACTTCCTAACCCACCACGACCCCACAGAGATACCACTGTTACCACTTTTTCCAGACGAGGAAGCTGAGGCAGACACCCAAGTTCCCACAGCCCGAGAGGGACAGCGCCAGGGTCCCCCCGGGCAAGTGGCCCTGTCTCTCTGGGGGGCCTGCAGGGTTTGGGCAGCGGCGGGGATGGGGTTTGAGACAAGAGTACCCAGCACAGACAAACCTCTTCCACCTCAGGGTCCTCGCCTCTAGGTGGGCTCAGCACCCACACCAGCCTCAGAGCCTGCACAGCACCGAGCCTGGGCGCAAGCAGTGTTCTGGCCCAGGCCGAGCCCCCAGGGGACCAGGGACAGTGTGGGGCCTGAGGGCCCTGGGGGTGCCTCAGCCCAGCTGTGATGGGGCAGGCAGGAATGGAGCAGGGGTCAGAAACTGTGTGTCCCAAGATGCTCCCTGACCCATGGCCCTTCTGCCCAGCAGCCCAGACTGAACCCCAAAACCTTCAGGGCTCCCCAGGAACCTCAGGAGCCCCTGATGGGACTTGAGGACCAGAAAGGCAGAGGGCAAGCCTAGAGAGGCTGAGCCCAGCCAGGCCCCTGCCCCACCCCCTTGGAGAGGCCCCTCTGTGCCAACCCTGCCTGCTCCCTGCCCCCACCCTGCCATCTGCCTGTTCCCTGGGGTCCTGGCCCCCCAGCTGCCAGGCTTGCTCACGTGATGCCCCCATCTGCCGTGAGTCAGAAGGAGGGGTCCACAGAGTCGCTTGCAGTTGGGGCTGGGGTGCACAGAGCCTGCTAAGCCTGGTTCAGGGGAGGGGCTGCACTGGGTTTGGGGGCTATATTGCCACATTTCTCCCACTCCCGCCTGCACCCCTGACATGTCTGCCACCTCCTCCACGCCTTCCCTCAGAGCTCTGCCCTCTGACTCTTCACCCACCCACACCCCTGAAAGGGTGCAGTCCCCGACCCATACTCAGCTCTTGCTGAGGAGTAAGGGCAGAGGGCTGGGCTGAGCACCGCCCATGCGGACCCCTGCAAGGCTGTCCCTGCCCCTCCCCTCCCGCCTTTATCGTGCTAGGCCATGCTAGGAAGGCCTTCCCCACAACCCACATGCAGGGCCACAGCTCTGCCGCCTCCCCACACACCATTCCCTCTGCAAGGCTGCCCCTCCCCCTCTCCCCACAGCCTCGAAGCCACCCTGGCCCTACGTTTCCTCATTGCTCCCCCTCAGCCTGCCCCCACCACGCCAAGCTCCCCTTCAGGCCCAGGCCCCTGTGTGCTCCTCCCACAGCTGCTGTGTGACCGCCAGCAAGTCACTGTCCTCTCTGGGCTCCTCTCCGTCGAGATTCATGGCCTTCCTCGCAGTTTCTGATTTGATGGGTCTGGGGTGGTGCCCAGCTTTGGCGATTTGTTTCCAAGCTTCTCCCACCAGGTGACTCCAGGGTTAGGAAACGCAGAGGGTGGGGCTTTCTCCCCAAGGGTTTTGGGTGTCAGGCACCCAACTCTCCCTCGGTCTCAATCAGTGGCTCAGCCTCTCCCCGGAGGAGTGGAATACGTGGGGGCAGTGATATGGAAGGCAGAGACCCCAAAGGGTCAAAGTCCAGGCCCGTCAGCGGTGGAGAATGAAACCCTTGGAATGAAACCCCAGGGCTGCTGCCCCAGCAGCTCCACAAACGGCCACCACCTCCATGTGGCAGGAGCCCTGGGGCCCAGCCTCCTGCTGGCTGTCAGCCAGGGCCACCCCGCCTGGCCCTGCTGAGCCTCTGCCAGAGTGAGAGAGGCGGGCCACAGGGCATTACAGAAACAGCCAGTCCCTGGAGACATGCAGACAAGGGTCCAGTCCCCTTCCTCCAACCTGCAGTGACCTTGGGCAAGTCTCCTTTAGACTCTGCGCCTCCGTGGGCCTCGATCTAGCAACAAAACAGTAAAGTGCCCAGCCAGCACCCAGCCTAGAGGCAGATCAGCTAAGGCACCATAACAGGAAAAGAGGAAAAAAAAAAAAAAAAAAGCTAAGTGGATTTCTCCTTTTTCCAGAGCTTACAGAAGTCAACAGAGAACATCCAAGGTTAACACACCAGGAAGCAGTCGCAGAGCGTGCTATTCATCACTCCGAGGACAGCCGCTGCACGAACTGCCGCTGTCAGAGCGGTAGCCCCTCAGGAGGCGGTTTGCAGGAGACTGGACCCTTCGATAAGTCCTTTTTACCAGTTCAGGTTTATTAATATCTCTTTATTAAAAGTATTTATTAAAAAGTGACTCCAGCCTCTCCAGGGTTGCTTTTGAGAGGCCACCACTGACAACAGAAGTGTTTTTGGCCTAAGAAGCCAAAATAAGGTCAAGCATCCACTTCTTGAAATCAGGCTGCTGGGGTGCTCGGCGACTGATGTGCTGTGCCACCTGGGGCCAGTTACTTAACCACTCTGGTCTCAGTTTCTTCATCTACAGAACGGGAATAATAATCACTCCTCAGTGCTGGCTTGTCATGAGGCATTATTATTATGTATCCCTGTAACTCATGCAAGCAATTGCTTTACAGAAACAGGGTTATGCAGCTGTACGTAGTTTCTGCAACTTGCTTGCTTTCTTCTTGCCAAGATATTGTGACTGTTGTTCCAAGTTAGTACATAGAGTTCCAAATGATGCAGGAATTCCACTGCACAGAATGTAATGTGTATTTACCCATAGCCTCCTATCAAAGGAAACGCAGGCAGTTTCCAATTTTTAGTATAGTACGCTTCTCAGCAATTCACATATATCTTGGGGCCCATGTGTGGCTATTTCTGAAGGATATCCTGAAGAGGGGGTTGCTGGGTCAGAGGTCATGTAATTAAAGCTTTTTATAGGTACTGCTAAATCACCCTCCTTAAAAAGTGGTACCGGTTTAGATTCCCTCCAGTACTGCAGGAAAGGGCCCGTTTTCTCATACCGGTACTGCTGGGTTTTAACACTGGCTCATCTACAGAGGGGTGGTGTCTGTTTCAACGCACCCATTTACGATGGGGAAGGAGACCGGACACCTTTTCCTACCTTCCTTATGTAGTTTTGTTTCTCCGTGCGTGAAACAAATGTTTAGGTCCTTGACCCATTTTTAATTTGGCTTTTTATCACTGATTTTTTCATTTTCTTAGTGATTTATAGGGTCTCTTTTCATATTAACATCCCTCATTTTTTAATACATAGGAGGCAGTATTTTCTGGTAGTCTATTACATGCTTTTTAGGAAACATTCTTGGTGTCTTTGGTCATAGAAAGTTTTATGTTATTATATAGTCAAAGGTCGCATTTCTTTATGAGTTTTGGCTTTCATGACAGAGGTTTCTCTAGTTGGCATTTATAAAAAAAAATCCCCTTATATTTTCTTTTAATAGTTCTATAGTTTTGTTTGACACTTAACCCACCCACCTTGAGTCCACCTGGAATGCTCATATATGCATAAGTGCGAGGTGGGGGTCTAATTGTGTTTCCTCCTGTCCCAACAGCAGGCGTTGGTTAATCCATCATTTTCTTGATGACTTGTGATGCCCCTTTGCCAAAAGGAGCTCCCTGACATCTTAAGCAGGCTTCTTGTGACTGGCACATGGCAGAACTGTACGTGTTGACTCTGGGAACAGCTGAAATGACATCCAGACAGGAAGCTCTATGGGGCAGCAAAGCGCAGGTCGCAGAACTCAGAACCGACGATGAATCTGAGTGGCTGCTGACATCAACACAGTATTTGTGGCTTCGACTTTGGTTTTGTTTTCATTCTTGTCTTTCTTTTAATATTTCTTTTATTTATTTATTTATTTATTTATTTATTTTTAGAGGGGAAGGGAGAGAGGGAAACATCAATGTGTGGCTGCCTCTTGTGCGCCCCCTACTGAGGACCCTGCCCACAACACAGGCATGTGCCCCAACTGGAATTCAAACTGGCAACCCTTTGGTTTGCACGCCAGCACTCAATCCACTGAGCCACACCAGCCAGGGCTGGTTTGGTTTTCAAATTATCTTTCTATACGTATGATATAATTTCTACATTTTAAGTGTACAAGTGTCAATGACTTGACAAATGTGTAACAGACACCCAATCAAGATATACATTTCCATCTCTCCAGAAGGTTCCTCTCTGCCCCTTTGCTGTCAACCTCCCCTCCACTCCCGGCCCAGGCAACCATAATTCTTTCTAAACCGTGTGCGTGTAGAACACTGATAACGCGTTCAGAGGGGGGAACCGCCCAGCTGCAGTGTGAGCCGGCTGGCCGGGAAGGAAGGCCGACTTCCCCTCCAGAAAAGGCCTTCTCTCTTGGGGCTCACAGACCCCTGCCTGGACCTGTTTGGTTAAAAGAGAGTGGGTGACCCAGGCCAGGTCTCCCCAACGTCAGCCAGGCAGGTTCGTTCTCACGTTTTTCTCCAAGTCTACAAATCAAATCTGCCAAATATTGACTTCGTAGGTTCTTTTTAGATCTATGGATTGTTTGTTTTTTTTTTTTAAGTGAAATGCAAAATGACTGCTTTTAAAAGAAAACATAATATCCCTGTGTTACATAGCCAGGGTCACATGCCAAAATTAACGAAAAGCTATTAATGAGACTAAAATTAAAAATTACTCTCCCTGTGTCATTTAAGATCCCACTGCTATTGCCTCATGGGGAGAACCACGGGTACAAAAGAGGTAAGTGAGCAGCCGAGGAAGGATCCAGAACTTAAAGATGGAGGCCTGTGCCTTGAGGGGCCGGAGAGCATCTGGGGGGCGGGGCGGACAAGCCAGCCTCCTCACGTCTGAGGGGCTGGGGGCTTCCTTCATCGCTAAGACAGTAGAGCTGCTTTGGGAACAGACCTGAGTCCTCACACCCTCAGCGCACAGGTTCTGGGGGCTTCCGTCCATGAAAGAAAACAGGAGTATTTGGGGGGCCACTCAGGGGAACATACCTTTGGAGTCAGACAGACTGGGATCCATCTGTACTTAGTTCTGGGTTCTTGAGGAAGAAAACAACCTTTCTGAGCCTCAGTTTCACCACCCATAAAATAGGCAGACTAATCCCTTATTGTAAGGTGTGGTTTGTAAATGGCCTTTGTCTGGGAAACACAGTAGTTAATAAAATCAGTCCATGCTGAAGGAAGTGGCTCTGCAGCCATGAATTAATTAACTGCTCATTAAAATCTTCCTATCTTGCTAATAGGAGCAATTCCCAGTCTGCAGGCTGGCAGCCCTAACTAAATGAGAACGGATTTGGGGCTTGGCTTGGAGGCAGGCCCTGCAGGATTTGGATGTGTGGAAGCCCTGGCCACAGAGGAGGAACCAGTGGCCCCTGTTCCGAAACCACCACACCCAAGGCTCCCTGCAGGTGTGGACACCCGGGACCAGGAAGGGCCTGGGAACTGACTCCAGCCCCTCAGGCCTCGCTGGGGCAGCGAGGGGGCCTTGGCAGGTGGGAATTACCTTTTGCATTACCGAGTACTTGCACTACGCCAGGCTCTGGGTGGGTTAGCTCGGTAACCCTGCCAGCCCTGCATGCGGGTGCTACTGCCCTCTCTCTCCATTCACAAGGAAGAAGGATGAAGGCTCAGAGAGGACAAATAGTACGAGGTTGGGGCTGGGGGTCCCTGTGCTAACGGTGCTGCCTTTCCCCTGCGGTGGGGGAGGTGGAGACCCGGGCCACACACTGGGAGGGACCATCACATACTGATTGGCTTGATGGGCAGGTCAGGTGGGGCCCTTGAGACTTATGTACAGTGTCCCCTGCCCCTTTTCATTGATGGGGGACCGAGGCCCAGAATGGGGCCAGGACTGGCTTAAAGCCACAGACTTGGAGGCCAGAACCCGCCTCAGCTCAGGGCAGGCAAGACAGAGGGCAGCAGGAAGTTCTCCTCAGGAGCTGTCGCTCACCCTGGGCCCGTGAGAAGATGCTCACCCAAGCCAACCATTGGGTAACACCCTTGTTATCGACATAGGTGTGAAGGCGATTGGTTTGGGGCCCTGCAGTTCTCAAGCTTGTGGGTTCTATAGGCAGCTTCAACTAACTAATCATTGGGGGGCAAACTCAGCAACCACAACCCTTGAACCTCCCAATACAGACCTTGGCCTTTGGCTATAACACCCCCATCCCCGAAGGTCAGATGGAGCTGGAGGCAGACAGAGGGGTGACTGGCCCTTCCTCTTGGTTTACCAATGGGGAAACTGAGGTCCCGAGAGGAAACAGACCAGGCCACAGTCACACAGCTGCTCAGTGGTGGCAGGGCTGGGAGTAGAGCCCCAAAGTGCTGCTCTGCAGGCGAGGGAGCCAGTGGCCTGCTGGGCGGCTGTGGCTGACTCTCCGCCCTCTCTGAATCGTTTCTGGTCTATAAAGTGAAGGGGGTGCCCTAGATGAGAGGAGCAAGCACGACAGCAGTATCGTGTCCATTCATTCAGTTGACTTGGAGGGGAGCTTCGGGCAGTTTGACAATCCCATTTTAAAAAGATTTTATTTATTTATTTTTAGACAGAGGGGGAGGGAGGGAAAAAGAGAGGGAAAGAAACATCAATGTGTGGTTGCCTCTTGAGCGCCCTCTACGGGAGACCTGGCCTGCGACCCAGGCATGTGCCTTGACTGGGTACCGAACCAGCGATCCTTTGGTTTGCAGGCCGGCATTCAATCCACTGAGCCACACCAGCCAGGGCTACAATCCCATTTTTTAAAGCAGATTTTATTTCTACACCTTTTCCTATCAACTCTGTGACATACGACGTACAATTATGATCACCCCCCTACTGCAGATCTGGAAGCTGAGGCCTGGAGAGGGGAGGTCACTTCCCTGGGGTTGTATAACTCATGCATGAGGAAGCTGGGATTTCCACCCAGACAGCCTGGCTTCCAAGTCCTTGCTCTTAACCAGCCCACCACACGCCCCCATTTCATAAACCAGCCAGAAAGGAGGAGGAAGGAGGCTCTCAGGGCAGCTGTGTAGGGCCAGACAGACATAGGAGAGGTCCCCGAGAGGTGTGCCAAGTAGTTGGGGAGTTGGGGTCCACTTATCTGCCTCCCCAGGGAGAGGAAGTCCTCTGATCCTCCTGGGTCCTGCCCATCATATCTAATTCACTTCTGCTCACACCACCTAAGAGGACAGATTCCTAGCGATGGTGACACCAAAATGGTGACAAGTTGCAGGTTGGACACGTACAGAAGCTGACATTACAAAAACAGTTATTTTCTTTTATGCAACTCCACATGCCACGGCCCCTCAACGGATACATTCCCTTCGACCCGCAGACTCTGTAAGCCTAAACCTGATCTTGAGATTTCCATCGCGGGTGACGGCAGACTTGCTTTTCCTCACGGGACACGGTTTAGAATGCTGAGTGAACTGTGTTAAGGGGCTGAAGACTTTAAATGATCATGGAGAAATAGCAGGCCAAATTCAAAGGGAAAAATATAAACCCAGAGATGTCAGCAAAATGACAGAACGACCAAAACCACTTCTGTATTAGGGGTGTTTGCAGATGCCATGTGCTTGGGCTTAGGTTGGGGGGCTTTCAGGATGAGCAGGATGGAAGTGAAGGCCAAGTCCAGTCAAGGCAGGAGAGCAAAACCCCTCCACGTAGACTGGGGACCCCCACCTCGAACCGGAACTGAATCATGCCCCTCCCTCTGGTCCCAGAAAGTGATTTGGGACAGGGAAGAACAGAAGCAAAGGGGAAGGGGAAGGAGCGCGTTCTGAGAACTGGTAGCCACAGACTCTTACTTACACACTTTGCCACCCTAGTACAGTAGTCTGAAAAGTTTCCACCGGTAAGTGTCCCAACTGCCCATCAGAAACAAATGCAAGGCCGAAAGGAACCACATTCATTCCAGACATTGGAGGAAGCCCCCCAAATAATTTTTCAAAGCCCATGACCATCACAAGGTCAAAGACGATGAAGTACACAAGGACAAGAGGGGATGTAAGCCAGAACCAGCAGAGTGGATCCGTGGTTGTTGCAAATATTATAAGGATTAGATAAAGAGGATAAAATAAGTATTCTTTTTTAAAAAGTGAGCAGCAAGCTGAAAATATCTGCAGGGAGCAGTAAACTCTAAAAAGTAGCATGCGTAGGTTAAAAAGAACCAAAGAAAACTTTTAGAAATGAAAACAAATGCCAGTTAAAATAGAAAGGCAGTGACCCGGCTGGTGTAGCTCAGTGGATTGAGCGCAGGCTGGGAACCAGAGGGTCCTGGTTTGATTCCCAGTCGGGGCACATGCCTGGGTTGCGGGCCGGGTCCCCAGTGAGGGCCATGTGAGAGGCAACCATACATTGCTCTTCCTCCCTCCCTTCTCCTTTCTCTCTGAAAATAAATAAATAAAATCTTAAAAAAAAAAAAATAGAAAGGCAGTGAACACATTTAGCAACAGACTAGACATAGTAGAAGAGAAAATTAGCAAACTTGAAGATAGATCAGAATAAATTATCTGGAATGTACTCCATAGACAGAAAGACAGAAAATTAAGATAAGCGTGTAGGAAACATGGAGGACTAGTGAGAGAAAAATCTAATGTATATTTGATCAGAATCCCAAGAAAAGAGAATCAGTGAGTCAGAGGAAATATCAAAAGACAGTGGCTAAACACTTTGAGTATTTTCCAGGACTGATGCAAGATATCTGTCCCCTGACTCAAGTGACCCAACCAGAATATATACAAAGATTTAACAGAAAGATGAAAACAATGAGAAAATATTAAAACCAATCAGAGGGAAAGTTTACTTTGAAATGAATGGCAAATTAGCCTTGGCTGTTGTGACTCTGTGGACTGAGTGCCGGCCTGTGAACCAAAGGGTCGTGGGTTCAATTCCCAGTCAGGGCAAATGCCTGGGTTACAGGCTAGGTCCCCAGTAGGGGGCGTGCGAGAGGCAACCACACATTGATGTTTCTCTCCCTCTCTTTCTCCCTCCCTTTCCCTCTCTCAACATAAATAAATAAATAAATAAATAAATTTTTTAAAGGAAAAGGAAGGAATGGTAATTAGACTTACAGATCATTCTCAACAGCAAGGATGGAAACCAAAGAACAGTTCAATAAAATATTTATTCTTATGAAACAAAACAACTACCAACCTATAATCTATAGTCAGCTCAAATATCTTTCAAGAATGAAGGCAAAACAAAGACTTTTTTTGCTGGCAAACAAAAACTGAGAGAGTTCATCATCAGCAAACCCTCCTAGAGAAAGTTCTAAAACATGTACTTGAGGCAGTAGGAAAATTATGTAGCTGGAAGGCTAAAGGTACAAACAAACAAAAAAAAAGACTAGAGAGCAGATAAAGTGGTAAATATGTGGGAAAACGTACAAAGCATGAACTGTATAAGACGGCAATAATAAAGTCTGGCAGATTTTAAAATGTAATGAAAATTCCAGACAACGTAACATATAAATTGGGAGGTTGAAGTAAATACTGTAGAATCAAAACGTTCTAATATCAATGTGTTATCCAGAGGAAGGCAAGGGTTTTGGTTAATTTTAAACTTTGATAAATGTATGTGCATGTTATAATGTTTAGGGTAAACAATGAAACAAGAGTCAGGACACTTTGACCATGAACCAAGTCCAGCCTACAGTCTGCTTTTGCATGGCCTGCAAGCCAAGAATGGTGTCTACGGATTAAAAAGTTTATAAAACTTCAAACAAAGAATGTGGGACGGACTAGTGCAAAAAGCTAAAAATATTTACTACCTGGCCCTTTACAGAAAAAGCTTTTCAGCCCCTGTAGTAAGTGAGGAGAAACAAAGCGTATCACTTCAAGCTAGTTAAGGGAATAAAATTAAATGATAAAATACATGCAAACAATTTTTTCAAGCTCAGGAAGAAGAGAAAAAGATGAAAATGAATAAGATAAGTGGCATAAAGTAAGATGGCAGACTTCATTCTAAGTATTTGCAGTAGATATATGCCACATTTAATTTACCCACACACAAATTTACATCAACTATAACTGGACTAAACGCTCCATCTAGTTAAAAGGCAAAGAATTTCTGATGTGTGAAGGGGAGGGTGTATGCTGTTTGAAAATGAACAGACGCATCTCAAACATAAGAATAGAGAAAAGTTTAAAGTAATAACATTAAATAGTTGTAAAAAAAGAAAACTGATGGAACTCTACTCCTAAAAGATAAAGTAGGCTAGGGTCCCAGTTCGATTCCCAGTCGGGGCACATGCCTGGGCTGCGGGCCAGGTCCCCAGTGAGGGCCATGTGAGAGGCAACCATACATTGCTCTTTCTGTCTCCCTTCTCCTCTCTCTGAAAATAAATAAATAAAATCTTTAAAAAAAATACTAAAATTAAAAAAAAAAAAGAGAAGAGGTAACCAAAACTTAAAAAAAAAAAAAAAAAAGATAAAGTAGGCTTTAAGGTAAGAAGCATTATCAGAGGGAAAGGTCTTGGTAAAAGTTAATTGAACTAGGAGGGCATAAAATTAAATGTGTATGTACTTAATAACATAGGATAAAAATATACAAAGCAAAACTTACTAGGACTACAGGAAAAAATAGATAAGTCAAGAGTCATAATAGATTTTAAGATACCTTTTTCAATTTCACGGAGAAAGGACACAAGGACATAACAGATTTGAAAAACTCAGTTAATGAAGTAGACTTAACGAACATAAACAAAATCCTGCACACACCAGTTGTAAAATACACATTTCAAAGCATATCCAGACATTTATAAATATGGCCTATATTCTGGGCAGTAAAACAAACCTCAATTCATTTCAAGGGATTTAAATCACTGAGATAATTTTATAATCAGGAAATCCCCATACATTTTGAAAAATTTAAAGACACTCTTTTTAATAACATATGGGTCATAAAAGAAAGCACAGTTAAAAAACAAAAATATTGCCCTGGCTGGTGTAGCTCAGTGGATTGAGCGCGGGCTGGGAACCAGAGGGTCCTGGTTCGATTCCCAGTCGGGGCACAAGCCTAGGTTGCAGGCCAGGTCCCTGTGAGGGCCATGTGAGAGGCAACCATACATTGCTGTTTCTCTCCCTCTCTGTCTCCCTCCCTTCCTCTCTCTCTAAAAATAAATAAAAATAAAATCTTTAAAAAAATTAAAAATATATATATATACATATATTTCTCCCTGGCTGGGTAGCTCAGTTGGTTAGAGTGTTGTCCTAGGTACACCAGGGCTGCAGGTTGGATCTCCCATCAGGGCACTGACAAGAAGCAACCGCTGAATACAAAATTAAGTGGAACAGCAAATCGGTGTCTCTCTCTCTCTCTCTCTCTCAAGTCAATAAAAAATAAAAATTTTAAATTTCTAACAGAACAATAATGAAAATAGCACTATTCAAATCCAGTAGTGAACTTTTCTAAAGTAATACATGTAAGGAAATATATAACATATATTAGGAATGAATAAGGACTTAACCTCCATTAGGTAAACATCCATCTCAAGGAGGTAGAGAATGAAGAGTAAATTAAACCTAAAAAAAATAAATAAAGCAAAACATTATAAATATAATAGCATAAATTAATGAAATAGGAAGCAAACATACACTTAAGAAAATCAACAGAAATCAAAATTGTCTTTTGTAAGGTAGATTTAACATTAGAAAAAACAATGTAATTAACAACATTAACAGATCAAAGGCAAATATCCTAATGATCATGGAAATATACACAAAATAGATGCTCAACAAAATTCAATATTCATTCATGATTTAAAAAAAGAAAACACTTAGCTAACAAGAAATAGGAAGGAACTTCCTAAATCTGATAAAGGGCGTGCCTGGTTTTGTTTTCTGAGTGGGAATGAGTCTATTTATTTCACATACACACACTTTCGTTTTCTTCTGCTGCCCTGAGAATGACAACTTAATGGCATCAGAGGAAGCCCATCTATTATCATCTCACCGTTCGTAGGTCGAGCGCGCGCAGAATGACTCGGCTGGCCCTCTGCCTCAGTAGAAATCATGGTACCTTTTCAGCAGGACTGCGTGGCTTTCTGGAGGCTCTGGGAACAAGTCTATACCCAGCTCTTGGCTGAATTCCGTGCGGTTCACTGCAGGACTAAGCGCCACTTTCTTGGCTTGGCTCTCCGCCAAGGCTGATTTTTTCTCCTAAAAGCTGCCCGTTTCCCTTCTCCTGTTTTCCTTCTGCTCCCTCCAGCAACGGCAGGTCAGGTCCTTCACACACTCTGCATGCCTCAGTCCACCTGGAGAAAATGCTGTGCTCCTGTGATTAGGCGGGGCACGCACAGATAATTCCCGATAATATTCCTGTGCAGGAGTCTGTGACCCTAATTACATCTGCAAAGTCCTTTTACCCACGACCTGTAATGGCATCCTTTGTTTTTACCTTCCTTCCTCCCCTTTTGGAGAAAAATCCCAGGATCCAATCCTTTTTTTGCAGGAGCAAAGAAGACCGATGGATGACGTTTAATGCTTTGTTGAACTCCAGCCTTAAGGGAGGCAGCAGGTTATTAAAAGTCAGGGAGGTTTATAGCAACTTCATTCATTATCACCCAAACCTGGAAGCAACAGCTGAATGGATACATAAATTGTGGTCCATCCAGATGCCGGGGAGGAAAAATTAGCTTCTACCCTTCAAGATTCTTCAGGCTGGACCGGCCATCAAAGGTGAACACAGACTCCCCCCGACCCCCGGGCTCACGCTGTGTGGGAGCAGAGTGCCGTGCGTCCCGGAAGGGGCGGTGGGCCCGGAGGGCACGCTCCAGGTGCGCCCCGAGAGCGCTCTCCATTGGCTGCTCCCTCGAAGGACCGCGCTCCCATTGGCCAAGGCGCTGGCTGGGGCGGGCCGCCTGTGAACCTCCTGTAACGCAGAGAGTGGGGTGCAGCACCGGTCCAGCTCACAGCTCACCTGCTCGGAGCCCGCCCTCTCACACCCTGCCTCCCGGCTGCGGTGTCCCCTGGGCGCCCTGAAGCTTCCCCTCCGGGCCCCGGGTGCCACACCAAGGGTGTGTTTTGAAAAAACAAAAACAAAACAAAACAAAAAAAAAAAAAAAACCCGTAGCAAATGTATTTTAAGGCGAAACTGTCAAAAAACTTCCCTTTGAAATTGGTAGCGAGATAAGGAAGCTCGCCTTTACTACAGCTGTTCAGTATTGTTATGTAAGACCTAGCCTGCAGAGTAAGAAAAGGAGAAATAAAATATACAAGAAGTGGAAAGAAAAACCAAAACTTCATCAATCACAGATGATATGAGTTCATTAAAAAATTTACAGATAAACTATTAGAATTAATTAGAGTTTACTAAGGTTGGATACAAAAGTCAATATTAAAACATCATTATACAATACCGTATAGTAGCCACCATTAGAAAATAAAATTTTTTTAAATCATTGAAAAAGGGCCCTGGCTGATGTAGCTCAGTGGATTGAGCGCGGGCTGGGAACCAAAGAGTCCTGGTTCAATTCCCAGTCAGGGCACATGCAGGCCAGGTGCCCAGTAAGGGCCATGTGAGAGGCAACCATACATTGCTGTTTCTCTCCCTCTCTGTCTCCCTCCCTTCGCCTCTCTCTAAAAATAAATAAAATCTTTAAAAAACAAATAAAATAAAATCATTGAGAAAGGCCTTATAAGCTGGTCCCATATGCCACCGCATCCTGGTAGTCATGCCTTTATGTAGTCCCCTTCCCTTGCATGGGCTGCAGTTAGTAACTCATTTCTAATGAATAGAATATGGCAGAAAGCACACGGTGTCATTTCTGATATTAGGTTATTAAAAGACTGGCTTCCATCTTGGGTGCTCTGCCTCCATCTCCTTCAGCTCCGCCGCTCCTGGGGAAGCTAGCTGCCATGTCCTAAGGCAGCCCTGTGAGCCTCCTCCACAAGTCAAGCCTTCAGGTGAGACCGCAGCCGTAGCCATGAACTTGACCGCAATCTGATGAAAGACCTTAGGCTGGCGCCACCCACCTGGGTGCCTGACCCACAAAAACTGGAGATGGAAAACGTTTGTCGTTTTAGACACTAAGTTTGCGATTTGTTATGTGCCAGTAGATAACTATTAACAACCACCATTGACAATACTTCAAAATATGTCAAGTAAGTAGAAATAGATCTAATCAGAAATGTGCAAAACTCAGGAAAAAAATTCGAAAACTTAATTGGAATGGGCAGAAATAGACTAGCACAGTCACCAACAGTCCCACACATCTGTGGCTGCCTGGCTGATGGCCAAGGTGGCATTTCTGAGCATTATAGAAAGAGCTGACTTTTCAATAAGTGGTGCTAGGACAGTTCGGTATCCATGTCTGGATGGGCCATCACAAGGAAAAACAAAATTTGACCCTGGCACTTGCTATTCATGAAAATCAGTGGTAGGTAAATGGCAGATCTAACCGTGAAACGCTGTAAAACTTCTGGGCAACAACATAGAAAGATGTCTCTCTGACTTTGAAGCAGGGAAGGATTTCTCAAACACAAAATCACTAGCTGTAAAGAAAAAGTTAAATCAATGAGAATAAATTAAACTGAAGAACTTCTGTTTATAAAAGATCATGGGGGAAAAATTGAAAAACAAAACAAAACCCAAATCACGGAGGGGAAGAATATATTTACAGTAATATAACAGACAAAAGAGTAGTATCTAGAATGTGTAAATATCTGCTACAAATCAATAAGAAAAAGATGAGAAGGGAGCCTGGGATGAGCACTTGAGTGTGGCGGTGTATCTAGAAGAAACTGCCAGAGGCAGCAGCGGGTGGTGGGGACAGTGGGACAGGTAAGCAGACGCCCCAATAGGAGGGCATTATCAAGGTCGCTATTGAAGGCAGGGGGTCTCCAGGACCTCTGAGGAGCTCCAGAGTTGTTGCTACGAAGGTCGGGAAGCTGGAGAACCTACCTTTCCATCAGCCAACACTCCGCAACGTTGGAGAAGACCCGGGGGGAGAATGTGGAACGCCAGGCTCTCTGACTTTGGGAACCTGGCTTTCTGCCACACGGTGGCTGAAACCAGAGTGACACTGGCGCCAGAGGCATTTGTCACAAAGACAAACAACCCCATAGAAACTAGGCAAAAATTTGAATATGCACTTTCAAAAAGAAAAGAAAGAGGAAATCCAACTGGCCAATATCTATACACAAAGAGCTCTAGCTCGCCAATTGCCTTGGAAATGGAATTTACGAATGCAACAATGAGGTGCTGCGCACACTCAGCAGATTCCCAAAAGTTAGCAGTGCCAAGCGTGCAACCAGGGAGCCGCGGGAGCAGTCACCAGGTTGGGTGGCACTCCAGCTTTGTCTGACCACTTCAGAAAACTGGCAACACCCAGTAAAGTTGAAGATGCCTATGACCTATAGCCCAGAAATTCTGCTCCCAGATATGTAGCTTGGAGAAAACCGCATATATATGCACCAAAACTTACATATGAGAGGGTGCCTGGAGCACCACTCACAATGGTAGCCCAGCCTGCGGGATGTCCCGGATGCCCATCACAGGAGAGTGGGCCACAGCTCGCAGCGTGGCCCTTACTGGAATAGCACAGAGCAACGAACACAGGTACACGGTACCTGCACGCAACAACCCAGAGGCTCCGGCACAAGAGCTGTGAGTTGAAAGAAGGTGGGTTTTGTTTACATTGTACAGTCTCCCCAAACAGGCAAAACCAGAACTCTGTTGTGTAGCGGTGCAGACTCAGGTGGTAAAACTATCAAAAGTGAGGAAGTGGCTCCTCTAAACGTGGGATGTTTCCCTCTCCAGTGCAGGGAGGCGTGGAATGCAGGGTGGGCTTCTGGGTGGCGGTGATGTGGGGATTCGCTTTATAATTGCTGTTGAACTGTGTGCATATCCTGTGTGTTCTCTATGGTTCACACTCATTTTCATGTGTAAAGTAAACAATTAAGTAAATAAAACTGACACACTCGCCACTTGTTCTTCCTTCTTGAGCTCCCCACCCAAGTTAGAGACAGGCCACCCCATACTAGCCAGGACCCCAAGCATCAGCTTTGACGACTCCCCCTCCAACCTGAGGTCCAGTCAAGCATTCCACCCTATGGAGGATCCACCTCCCAACACCTCCCAGAGCCCGGCCCCTCCCTCTACCCCTTCTTACCCTGCTGGTCTCTCGCTTGCCCCTCCCACTGCCCTCCTGCCCACCAAGCCTACTAACTTGCTCTCGCTCTCTCTCTTCTTCACGCCCCAACCCCAAGCCTCTGCCCCAAACACTTCTTTCTGTATCCGTTCCCCTGTCCCACCCGATTCAACATGAGGTCTCAGCTAGAACTCCCTCCTCATAGGAAACCTTGATGTTGGGTGTGGTTACACCCCTCACCCTGACCTAACACCCCCACTTAAGGAAACACCCAACCCCCAGGCTCCAGGTTCCAGGCTCCAGGCTCCAGGCTCCAACCCTGGGGAGGTTTGTGTTTCTGTGTCCCGGGTGCCTGTGCTGAAGGAACGAATCTAGGACTTGCCTGAGATCAGAGGTTCCCACTATTGGGAACAACCGGGAGGAAGGTCTGAGGTGCCTCAGGCAAAGCTTCCCCCCAAACCAGGAGGCCTGAGGAGGGACAGGGCAGGAGCCAGCATGAGAGACCCCACGGGCTTGAACACGAGGACAGCTGCAGTGACCAGGAGGGGTCTGAAGCTGAACCACCGGCCCTCTCCCCAGATCCCTTCCGGGAGAAACATAAGCCTCCCAGATCGTTGTTTAACTCCAGGGCCTCCTCCAGAGATGGCAGACTGAATGTCCTGCTCGTGCAGAGGGCGGAGGCTGTTCTAGGCTAATGGGTTACAGACGTGAATAATGATACGTGGCAGTTTTGCACCCGAGTTTGTTCACACACATCACACTGCGCCTCCACTGCCTGGTCCCTGAAGAAACTGTAAAGCAGCGACTCAGCTGCACATGCCGTCCCTCGTCCATGGCCAGCTTGACCTGCACCACGTACCCAAGAGTCCCTCCTGCCTGCTGGTCTGCAAGCTGCCACTGTCAAAGGCGCCTCTGCCTGCTTCCGGACTCTCTTTTCTGTGCCTTTGGTCAATCTGTTTATCCCTGTGATGATTTCTAAACATCCAGGGGAGTTTTCATTATATATTTGCTATTAGTGCCTAACTTCATTGCATTGAGGTAAAAAAAAAAAAGTGCGCTCTGTACAATATCTATTGTTGAAATTTTGGGGAGCTTGCTTTCAAAGCTAGCATGCAATTAATTTTTTAAAAGTGGTCCGTAAGTGCTTGAGAACAATCTGGCTGGGCGCAGGATTCAATTAGTGTCCATTAGATCAAGCTCTGTACTCACGTTGTGCGAATCTTCTCCCCACGGTCCAACTTTTTCGGCTTTGCTATCAGCAATTGAGAAGCACTTGAAATATCCCACATTGATGGTAGGTTTGTCGGTTTCTCTTTATTCCATCATTTTTAAGTCAGTTTTATTGAAGTACATTTACACATAATAAAATTCACTCATCCCTGCCCCCACATCCGGTGGAGCATTTCCAGGAAGCGGTCACATCCCAGAGCCTGGACCCCAGTGGGGCTCAGCGCCACATGCCTGGGACCATTTCCTGGAACCACCAGAGCTGTGGCACCACGGCCACATCCTCTGCTGAGTAGCCCTTGACAGGGTCTAAGGGGCCAGGCCCAGACTGGGGGTGAAAAAGGAGTTCCCAGGCAAGGCTCTGCTTCACTGGGCTCCCCACCCGGCCTGGGTCACTGCTCCCTGGAAATTCCCATGATCCCTTAGTGCCCTAATTAGAATAGGAACCCCCCCCCACACACACACCGAGGCCTGGGGAGCCTTGTACAAGGCTAGGCTAAACCTAAGCCAGGGACTCAATGGAAGCTCCCACCACCCCAATAGAAGTGGGGGGCGTACTGTTTGAGTCAGAGTGGGAGAGACGCTTTCTCTGCGGGGCAGTTGGAGAGGTTCCATGGAAGAAGCAGTAAATGAGCCATCGAGTATTTACATGGAGCAGGGGATTGGGGAATTGAAGGGCGGGCGGCATGTGGCAACAGCACGGAGTCGGCATTGTGTGGGGAACATTCCTAAAATAACAAAAGGCCCACTAGACTGGAGCACAGGCCACTCTGCAGAGGGGGAGGAGGTGGCCAGGCTGAGGGGCAGCAGCAGGTGCCCAGTGCGTGGCTGGGGCTGTGACGACAAGCAGACCTGGGGCTGGAGCTTAGACAGGTCAGCCTTGGAGACTCAGCTGACACTGTGAATAAAAATAGCAAACACACTAATGATAACAACCATTACCGTTTATTGAGCACTTACTCTGTGCTAAGCCTCTTTGTATGGATTATTTTATTTCACCTTCAAAGTAAGTCCTGCTGTTGCCCCTATGTACAGGTGGGGAAACTAAGGTACAAAGAGCTTGGGTGGCTCGTCCACAGCCACTTAGTCAGCAAGTGGCAGAACTGGCCTTTGAGCCCAGGCGGCCTGGCTCCGGAGCCTGCACAGCTTACCGCCTCGTGAAGGGCTGTTTTGCATCAAGAAATGAACAGAGGGCATAACAAAAGGGATCCCGCTCTAACGCCTTCCCTGTGCCACTCAAAGCCGTTAGTTTGTCTGGTGGCCTGGAGCCTGTCCCAGCTCACCGTTCTAGGGCCGGGAAGGCCCTGAGCACAAGACCCCGAGAGCCAGAGCAGGCAGCTGTGTTGAGTAAAGAGACAAATGGCTGTGTGAACAGTGCAGACATTCCTCCTCCTGGTCGCTCAGCACGTGCAGTCCTGGAGGCAGGACCTCTGGCTCTGGCGTGTCCTGTTCACAGACAGGTGATCTCAGCGTTTCCAGACACAGTGCAGTTTCAGGGACAATAGCTACTGACACAGGCCAACAGCGCCCCCTGGTGTGCAGCCTGGGCAAGGCTCTGGTTTCAAGAGTTTCCCACTTGCTCTGACAGGTCAAGGGCAGTATTGACTCTCTGCAACTGTGGCCAGAGCTTGGATTTAGAACCCAGACCTTCACACTTACCAAGGGAAATTCAGCTCTACCTTATCATCAAGTAGCCGGGTCACTGAGGTCCTGCTGGCTCAGGTGTAGGGGAAAGAGACATTCCCCTCCCACCCTCTGGAAGCCCTATGGCCCTGGCCCTGGTCTACATGGCCTAGGAAGACTTGGGAGCACTGGAAGGAGGAGCCTCTGGGAAGGACTGGACTTTTCTGACCTTTGAGAAGGGTGTGCATGACGCTGGGGTCATCATAATTTTGGGGGGGAGGTTAAAGGAAAAGAGGCCTCGGGCATAGGCTGGTGAGGTCTGAGGCAGTGGGTGTGTCCCTGAGCCCAGGGCCCAGGGCCAGGGTGTGGGCAGGAGGAAGGTGGCAGGGCCCAGCAGGCTGGCTGGGCCCCTGACCCCAGCGGCAGGTGGAATTCATGGGGCCAACTATGGCCTGCTTCTTCCCCAGTCTCATTCAGTCTTCACGAAGCTTAGGCTAGGCAGGACCAGAGCCGTCTGATTCACGTCGATGTGCAGACTGATGGTCAGTGAGAAACGACAGGCCGAAGTCCTGCAGGAATCCTCAGGGCCAAGCCTCGAAGCATGGCCTCCTGATTCCCAGGCCAGAGCTCTGTCCATGGGCCTGGCCAGCTGGCCCCAAGCACCGGGGCCAAGTCTGCTGCCCCCCTGGTGGGGTTGGACCTGACCCAGAGTAGAATGCCAAGGGCATCCTGGGCATTTCCCTCTGGACCCCAGGAAGGCACGGTGGTGAAATGCCTCCCGAGAGGGCACAGCGCCTCTGGTGGACAGCAGCGGACCTGCCACCTTCTCTGGTGGAAGCCAGTACCTCCGGGTGCGGGCAGCCAGAGAGGCTGGGGGTTCCAGGCCAAGAGGTCCAGGCTACTGTATCATCTGGGAGGAGCTGAACGCCTCCATCTCTGCCTCTGCCGCCGCCTCCGCCTCAGAGCGGCACCTCTGGAAGCAGAACCACAGAAAGAGGAAGAAACCTACGAGGGAAAGGGTAGTCCATGAGAACACCGTGGGGGTATCATGGGGCCTCTGCCAGAAACCAGGGACCTCCTTGTGGGGGAGAGAGGGCCACGAGTAATTCTCAGAAAGCCCTGCTGTTGGAGGCGGAGGGGTGGAGCACAGAGGAAGGAGGGCCCAGCCACTGATAACAAGGGCACAGATAACAAGGCAACACCCCTTCCTCCTGTGCAGATTAAAAGTCCACGCCCCTTCCTCCTGGAGAAGGTAGCCCCCTCCCAGCTGGTCAGGGGGTTCGATGTCAGCTCCTGACCCCACCCCCAGACCTGAGCCTCTCAGCAGTAAACACCTGCCAGGTGTGCACAACCCCCCAGGGCTTCCTCCAGGCCACCGACAGGACCCACCGTAGAGCGAGTTGAAGATGGTGAAGAGGAAGAGCTGGGGCAGCAGGAAGATGCCAAAGGAGAAGAAGGCCAAGGTCCAGGTGGTGCCCAGCAGCATGGTGAGGCCCAGCACGGTGACGGTATCCTTGCAGGCCCGGGTGCCTGGGGCCTTCTCTCGAGCCTTCAGTCTGCGCAGGACCCGCAACGCCCAGGCCAGCACCACCAGGTTGAAAAGGGACGTGAGGCCACCATAGCCTATGACCAGGGCCCCGTGCACCCCAGGGCTCAGCACCCAGCATCTGCAGGGGAGGGGTGGAGTGTCAGGGGCAGTGTGGCTCTCGGCACATCTGCACCCCCACAAGCCTTTCCGTCCCTTTGCCTCCCCGAGACGCCTTCGTGACAGGTGTTGCCTTTGACCCTGGCAGACACTGTGTCATACACTTCAGGCACATGAGTCCACTCAGTCCCCATGACGACCCTGTGAGGCTGGTACGTGGTCATTCCCACCCTACAGGTGAGGAAACCGAGGTTCTAGCTTAGGAGCACACACGAGTAAGAGGCAAAGGTGGGACTTGAAGCCCCGTGGTCTGAGTCCAGAGCCTGTGCCCCTCACTGTCACAATCACCAGCTCGGGCTGCTGCCACTGCAGTCACAAGGGCACCTGAACATTATTGGGGGGCTTCATCCACGTTCACGAGTGTGGTCGTGGGTCACCCCTTTTCGCCACCAGATAACACCACGTTTATGAACCCCGGGTCTGGTCGCGGGGCACGGGAGTTTTTTTCGAGAGGTTTTTAAATTGCTGTTTGTGTTTAGGGATGTCTGGGTGTGTCACCTCACACCTGTCGGAATGGCCACTGTCTAAAAGACAGGAAATAACCAGCACGAGCGAGGATGTGGAGAAAAGGGAACCTTCCCGCACTGCCCGTGGGTTGTAAACTGGTGCAGCCCCGGTGGGAACCAGTACAGAGCTTCCTCAAGAAATTACAACTAGAACTACGATGTGGTCCAGCAATGCCACTTCTGGGTATTTATCCAGAAAGAAAAAAATGAAAACCCTGACTGGAAAAGACCTACGCACCTCCATGCCGCGGCAGCGTTATTGAAAACAGCCGTGGTATGAAAACAGCTGAAGTGTCCAAGTATCCATTCAGTGGACGAATGGATAAAGGATGTATGGTATACACTTGACCCTTGACCATGGGGTTTGGGGCGCTGACCCCCTGCACAGTCAAAAATCCACGTATAACGTTTGAGTCACCCCAAAACTTAACTGCTCACAGCCTATCTTTCACCAAAAGCCTTACCGATAACAGTTGAGTAACACATATTTTGTATGTTGTATGTATTACATACTGGATTCTTACAATAAAGTAAGTATGCGAAAGACAAAACATACTTACAACATTTATTGAAAAAATCCGCCTCTAAGTGCAACCCAAACCCACGTGGTTCAAGGGCCAAGTGCACGCACACACAGTGGAATAGACTCAGCCGTACAAGGAATGAAATCTCGCCCTTTGCGACACCGTGGACGGCCCGGAGGCCGTTAGGGAACTAGGCCAAGTGAACTAAGTCAGACGAAGACCAATACTGTGAGATCGTACTTACATGCGGAACCTCCAAAAATAAAAACAAGCTCTGAGATACAGGGACAGATCGGTGGTCGCCAGAGGCAGGGGGGTGATGACGGGTGAAAGAAACAGGCGAGGAAGCTCAAAAGGTACCAACTCAGAGCTGCAAGGTGAGTAAGTTGTGGGGCGAACGCACAGCACGGCGCCCACCGCGAGTAACACTGCCTGCGTGTTTCAGAGTTGCTAAGAGAGTGGATCTTAAAAGTTCTCATCCCCAAGAAACAAAAATTCTGTAACGTGTGGTGACGGAGAGTAACCAGACTTACTGTGGGGGTCATTTTGCAATATGTGCACCTATGGAATCATTCTGCCATTTAGCTGGAACTAATATGATGTGATATGTCAATTGTATCTTGATTGAAAAAACGGCATAAAAATGTAACACTAATTGAAAGAACACATAGGAATGTGGGAAGCGTTTTCAAATGCAAGAGCGTGAAAGCCACCAGCCCAGGGTCAGAGGTGGGGGGAAAGGCGAGGAAGACTCCGGAGAAGCTAGCTCTGAGGGTGAGGGTTCTCTACCACCCCCGCCTTAATGTGCTTCCTGTCCCATAGAAGTGTCACCTTAGTCCTTTTGTCCACGTCACACGTCATATCATAAAATACAGGTTTAAAGAGCCCTAAGTCACACGTCCCCTGACCAGCCTGACCCTCACAAGGGAAGGAATCAGCCCCACTCAGCCCTACTCTGCTCAGGGTCCTCACTTCGGGAGGCCAAGGGGGACCGTGGCTGGGGGCCAGCTCTGCCACAGACCGGCTGGGTCTCCTTGGGCAAGGTTCCTAAGCTGTCTGTGCCTTGGTCTCCCCACCATAAACAAGGGCTGGCAGGAGAACCCTACTTTTTCTCCTGAGGATTAAACAGGCTAATCCCCAAGGTCCGCCAGCATCAGTCCTTAGTGGCCTTGCATCAGCCAGGCACGGAAAAGAAGTCTGCAGGGTTTGGGGGGGCTATTCCCCCTGCGTTGGCTATTAAAGACTTCCCATAACAAGAAGAAGGTCGGCGTCCTAGGGCACGGAAAGGGGCAGCAGAGTCTGTCCCCCAGACCCTCAGAGTCCACTGCCTCCCCTTGCCCCTCCCCCTGCATGAAGCTCTGTCCCTGGGGTTGGGGTGTCCCAGCCCTGTCCCCGAGGAGGGTATGAGTCCTGGCCTTGCTGTGGCAGGCACAGGTCAGGAGGAGCTGGGGCCTGAAGCATGGAGGCGGGACAGGAGCAGAGTGCTACCAGGAGGCAGAAGCCTTGGAGGCTATGAATGGGCACCGGAGTCTGAGCCACGGCTTTCTAGAATTAGCGGGCAGAGAACTCGAGCCTGGCCCTCAGGAGACCATGGGATCCAGCAGAACGGGGTGTGACAAAGCCCCCTGGAAGCGCCCCCTGCCAGGGAGCCTGCCACAGCCCAGCATGCACTCACATGGACGTGTTCTGGGAGCCTGTGACGTTTCTGCTGTCTCCCTGGCTGCTGGAGAGTAGGATTGTGTGGCGTCCATACACTGAGCTCTTGATGGCCAGGAGGAGCAGCACCAGGAAGGCCGGGACGCCTGAGGACGGGGACAGAGGCCCAGCATCTGTCAGGAAACCCCAGGGACAGGCCGGTAGTCGGTCCCTGGGGCTGCTGACACAGAATTCCACTGGGCAGGGGGGCAGCGAGGGAAAAGAGGCTGTTCTGAGGCCCCGGGCCCTGTCGTGCTGTCCACTTCAGGGCAATTAGCCTCAGAGAGGCTGTTCTCCAAGTGATGTGAGTGAGGTCTCTAGGACGGGACCGCAGCGGCGGCAGTAGTGGGCCCACTGGGGAGGTGGTGGCTGGGAGCTAACGGGGGAGAGGGCTGGGGAACAGATGAGGGACAGATAGAGAGGGACTAGGACGGTGCCAGAGGTGGTGGTGAAGATGAGGAGGAGCATGGTAGTGACGATGGCGGGGGTGTAAAGTGGTGGTGGAGGTGATGGTGGTGTTGCAGGTGGCAGATGACGATAGTAGTGTAGGAAGTGGTGGTGGTCGGTGTTGGCAGTGGTCACGTGACGAGGAGGAAGGGAAGGAGAAGGACAGGCAGGGGCAGGGGCCCCGTCCAGCTGGAGGCCTCGGGAAGCGAGAGGAAGGGGAGGCGGGGCTCACCCCAGCCCACCGCGCAGAGCTTGAGCACGTATCTCCGGATGTAGACGTTGTAGACGCGCACCAGGAGGAGGTAGAGGTTGAAGCCTTCGATGGCCATCCAGGTGCGGCAGCTGAGCAGCGCGTAGTGCAGGATGGCGGCCAGGGCGACGCACGCTGGCCCAGGCACGGAGGGCTCGGCCAGGGCGGGGCTCAGCAGGAAGGTGATGTTCAGGAGCAGCACGGAGGCATGCAGGTTCATGTGGATGCACGTTAGGGAGTCGCCCTTCTTCCTGTGGGTGGGAGCATGGCCCTCGGCAGCCTGCGGACATCAGCCAGGCAGCACCGCCCCCTGGGCTCGCAGGCACACTAGGAGGGGACACAGGTCTCCTGCCTTGCAGCCTCTGCCCTCTTGAGAAGCCCATCCCATTGTGGGGGACCAAGCGGGAAAGGAGGAGTGCCGAGCAGCCGCGGGCGGGCTGGCCTGGCCCCGGGGCGGCGGATACCTGGTGAGGAAGTACAGCAGGACAGTGAGCAGAGAAGCCGTGATGGAGATGCTGCAGCCCACGAGGGAGATGTACGTGAGAGGTGCCAGCAACTCTGCAGGGAGCGGGTCTTGGGACAGTTTCTGTGGGAGGGAAGGGGGACTGGAGGCCAGATGCACGGAAACGCCTCCCGTAGGCTCCATCAGAGAGACCTTCCAAGACCCCTGCTCCAAGCCTCCCTGGCCCACAATCCTCACCATGGTCTTGGCTCAAATGAAGCCATGGGAGACACAGTGGCTTTTTCCTCCTCCAGCTCCCACCTCCCCTTCCTCTGTGAGAGCCTCCCTTCCCTCACTGTCTAGCTCTACCACATCTCCCCCTGTGTGTGCACAGATGTACCACTCCCAGCCTGCCAGAGCCCTCCCTCCTCCTGCCCAAAGTGATTGGTTAAGGGACAGGTGTGTGACACACTCTTGTCTGGTGGGACTCAGTTGCAAGATTCTGGGTAGCAGAACTGGGTCAGAGAAGCTCTCATTCTACTGGTTTAAAAGCTAGTATGACATGAGGCCTATCTTGGTGATGCGAAGCTCCTGGATCAAGCCATGCCTGAAGCCTAACCCAGCCTTGTCAGGAACATAAACTCCTAAGTTTCTTTATTGTCTCTGTGAGCCAATTTCAGTTGGATTTTCTGTTCCCTCCAGCAGCCTTGGCCCTGCTTCTCTGTCCTGAGCGTGGGGCCCTCTGCAGCTCTGACCGCCACCCACCCCCCACCCCCCGGGCTGTGTGCACACATACCATGAGGACAGCAAAGTAGCTGAGGTGGTTGCAGCGGCAGAGCACCTGGGAGTCTGAGGGGTGCTCCGTGCGACAGCCCTCAGGGCTCCAGACACCCCAGTGGTGCTCGCTGGCTCCCTCCTTCCAGAAGACACAGGTTGTCGTGTAGCCTTCCTAAGGGGGGATGCTGGAGTTGGGTGCCTCCGAGGGGGTCAAGGGAGGGGTCAGGGTCTGGAAACTGTGGGGGCCAAACGTGACTCAGCTGCACCCTTGTCAACATTTTCCTAGGCAGTGGCTGGGCTGTGCCCTCAAGCAGATTCAGGTCCTAGCCCCACCGCCACTGTGGGCTTCGAGAGTGACATGGGCAAGTCGCACAGATTCTTGGAGCCTCGGTTTATTTATTGACAAAACGGGATCATTTATACCAAGTCATAAGGATGGTGGAAAAACGAAAGGCAATGAGGCACCTTGAGTGTCCAGCTCCGGCCTACTCAGTGGGTGCTCTCTAAGCAACTGTCCCTTCCGCCGCCCCCCTGTGAGGAGCAGTGGTGGGCCAGACCCTTCCCACGGGAGAGAGGTCCGTCCACAGACAACCCTGACAGCAAGCTGTGTGGGAGGAAGGGTGGGGCAGCGCCATGGAAATCCGCAGAAGAAAGGGCCGCGAAGTGCTGAGGAGGGAAGGGGCAGCTGGGGCACTGAGGCCTTGGGGGCACATTGGATTGCGGGGGGAGGACAGCAAGAACATTCCAGATGAAGGGAACTACAGAGGCAAAGGCCCAGAGCAGGGAAAGGAAAAGGTGAAGGTGAAGTTAAGAGTGCAGAGAAGAGGCTGATGGGAAGCCAGGTCAGAGCGTAAAGGCCCTGGGCTTTTCAGGAATGCCAGAGACACAGGAGAGGAGGCATCAGGGCCTGCCCGCCTGCAGCTCATATCGGCCTCTGCACTTCTCTTGCAGACCCGGCCCTCCCACAAGGGCAGGTCAGATAAATCCAGCTCGGTCCCTGGGCCATGTGACCCAGGCCTGGCCAATCCACACACCCCATCCTCCTGGGCAGTGATGGTTCAGGTGACCTATCAGTCATAGGTGGACCTTTAGGACTCCATTCTAAGACCCTGGCTTGCACTCACGAGAGAGAGCCTGCTGAGAAGAGGGAAAGAAAGGCCAACACTCCAGCTGCCATCCTGCCACAGAGTGGAGAGCCAAGGCAGGAAACTATTGCTGAGAGATGGAGAGAGACTGAGCTATCACGGCATCCTATCAGCGCCTGGATCCAGCCATGCCTGAAGCTAGAGCAGCCCTGAACGTTTCATTTACATGAGCCAATAAATTCCCTTTTGTGCGTAAGTTGGCTGGAGTTGGTTTTCTATCACGTGCATGTCAAAGAATCCCGACTAATACAATGACAAAAAGCTTCTGTCTGTTATTTCTTTGGCATAAATTTTCAAAGCGTGATGGATTTAAAACGGTTCATTTCCAAGATGGTTCCACAGGTTTGCATTTGGTCAAACCGCTGTTCAACAGGACAGTCTCAAGGGGGCTGGGATGGGGTGGAAATGGGGGTGCCCCACAGTACCAGACTTTGGTTGTGCCAGAAGCTGATGTTGATTGGCTCCCTGAGGTCATGCACGGATTCATTGTCCAGCTGGGCCCCCAAGACATAGTCATGGAGCAGAAGTGAGTCGTTGTCATTCTGGAAGGGCAAGAGAAAAGGGCTAACCGAAGGGGACATGAGGAGACCTGGATGGGGTCCCAGAGCCCTCGCTTCTCCACCCCTCCTTCCCGGCTGAGAAGAGCACCATGCCTTTCCCACGGGCAACAGGGGCCACCCTCCCAGCCTTGGCACACGCTGTCCCCTCCGCCTGGAAAGCTGTCCTCACCCCACCCTCCTGCTCCATCTCCCCTCTGGGTAATGCACCTTCCACGTCGCTGCTACCCAAACCACTCCCAAAGCCAAGGTTAAAAGGCACCTTCTCCAGACGCCCTCCTGAACTACATTCTGGAAACAACTGCAGCCCCGCCCTGACTCACCCATCGCTTTGTATCTCTAGGGTTATAACCAGCCTGAGCTAAAATTAAATCTCTAAGGTCCTAGTCTAACTGTCAAAACAGAGAGTTCTTTGAGGACAGGGTCCTTGTGACCTTCTGGTCTGTCTCCTGCCTAGGGACATGCACGGACATATGGAAGGAGATTTCTTAGGTCTCATTTGCACATTATAATTGCTCCTCCCACAATTCTGCTAAAGCTGAGGCCCAGAGAGGGGCATTGGTGACTTAGGTTGCACAGTGGGCTGGTCCCACTGATGCTGGTCCCCACCCAGACCCCTGGTGGTGGCCTAGATGCCTGCAGTGCCCCCAGAAAGGGGCCTGCACCCGTCCCCCTGAGCCCACCGTGGCACTGACCTGGAAGAAGTGGTTGGTGGAGAAGTAGATGCAGATGAGATGAAGCTTCCTGTGGCGGCGAGACTTGCAGGCCTTCCGGGTCAGCTCCTTCGGGAACTGCATGGCGTGCCGGACCTTGGGCCGGGCGTGCTGGACCTTGACCTGGGCCTGCAGAGGTCCACAGGCTGAGCCTGGTGGCTAGACTGGCCCCAGCACCTCCCCTGGCCCTGCTCTTTGTGAAGCTCTCCCGATGCCCTCCCAACATTTCTTTCCCTGGAGCTTCCACGGGCAGAATCCTCCTCCGGGGCTGCACCTCCTCCAAAACGTCCTGAGATCCAGGATCCAGGCCTTCCCTCCAGGCAGCTCTGGCCCCACCCAGTGGGGCCCCCCAGGAGGATGGAGCCTCTCCTCCGCCTTCACACTACCACCCCCCGCCCACCTCCAGTAACCAAGCACTCAGCAGGAATCACACCAGAGTCCTCAAAGGAGCCCAGATTCCCTGGCCTCTCCCACTGCTGCCACTGACCCCTCCCACCAGACCTGCAAAAGCAGGAAGAGGACATTGACTTAGAGGAGCCATGACGCACCCCTCTTTCTCTACTCACATGAGGGCCATCAGTCCCATTTTATGGAAAAGGTAACTCATAGGTATTAGGACAGAACCCCAGCTGGTGGGGAGGGGGATGGATGGATCCTCGGGAAAGTTCAGACCTTAAACCCCTGGAGGATTTCTGGGATGCAGGCACCGCTGCCCACCCCCCCCACCCCCATCCCACCCCCATCTCCTGGCCACCTCTGACCTGCTGCACCTGCTCCAGGGTATCACTGCTCAGGGACAGGCCAGCAAAGCTGCAGTTTAAGTTGAATGCCAGAGCCTGGATGGTCTCTGTCTGCAAGGTGAAACGGTAGGTATCGAATCTGGCATTCAGCAGTCTCTGCTCCAGACCGTGGATGAGCTTGCGAGCTGACCTGGAGTGGGGGTAGGGGAAGAGAGGGTCCAGATAGCCTTCGTGGGTAGGGCTTCCCCTACTCCACGTTCCTGTCACTTTCACCTCTGGACCTGTGCATACCCAATGTCCCATACTCTTACCTTCCCACCCTACTCGCCCCCTTCTCCTGATTAACTCTTGTTCAGGTCCCAGTTTGTTTACACCTCCTCCAGGAAGCCTTCCCGGGCTGCTCCCTGTTGACTGAATGAAGTACCCCATATTCCCCAGGCTTCCCTGGCTAGTCATCAGCATTGATCTCTATCCAGAGCTGCTTGGCCTTTGGGTCCCAGACTCTGGAGAATCCAGCCCAAGTTTTGGAGCCCCTTCGAAGAAATATGCAGAGAGACCCAGATGCTGCACCTGGTTCTATGACATCCATGGTTAAAGGCCCCTAGCCAGACGGCAAACTTGATGAGGGCAGAGACACATGTCTATCCTGCATCTCCAGAGCCGAGTGTCAGGCACATAGTAGGTTCTCAACAAATGCATGTTGAATACATGAAGTAATGGTCTACACTAGACCAACTGTGAACGCCTGATTCCAGTGCAAGCAGGGTCTGGGAGGCACAGCTGCCTCTAGGCAGGCGAGGTAGGACCCACAACTCACTCAGGAGACTTAGTGATTGCGTTCCGTTCCTTCATATCCATATTCATTTTATTCATCCAGTACTGGACTTCTTGGATTGTCTCTGTGGGGAGCGAGTCAGACATCCCCGCCTCAGCCTCTCTCCACAGCTGCTTCCCCGGCCCCACGGCCTGTGGGCCTTCCACCCCAGCCTGAGACCACCAGTTTACCTAGCTGCTACCCCAGAGGGCCCTTTCACCCTCCCTTGGTTTGAGGCCGCCCCCTTCCAGTCACAGCCAGGGGTCTGGGCCAGGGCTGCCCGCACAGCTCAGCAGCACCCCCTTACCTTCTGCCCCACTCTGAGAAGTCACGAGACACAGGCAGAGGAGAAGGGCCGCATGGTGACCCATGTCTTGAGCCGGGTCTTCTCCAAAAACCAGCTCCCACCCTGAAAAAGGGACCTGCTGTCATCATCAAGGTCAAAGAGTGACCTTGAACTTCTTAGTGTCTGGCATGTCCCAAGAGTAGGACGTACAGCATCTTATTCGATCCTCATTACCCCTGCATTTCCTAGATGAGGAAACTGAGGCTCAGACAGCTAGAGGGTCTTGCTTTGCTTGAGACAGCCCAAAGCCAGGTCTCTGTAAATCCAGAATCCTTGACCAGCTAGCAGGTAACACTTGCCGTGAGCAGTTCGGCTTGAGTCACTCCCCCCAACCAAAAAAAGTCCTTCTGGGGGCTTTCCCCACGGCCCTGACCTCCCCCAGGGGAAAGTTGCTTGGGAGCAAGCCCCATGTAACCCTGTCCAACCCGGTCACTATCCCACCATGTGACTTTGGGCAAGGAGCTAGCCCTCTCTGCCTTCATTTTCCTCGGTTTTAAAATGAATTAATAAAGACTTCTGCTTAAAGGCAGCGAATGCACGGCCAGCCCCTGAAAGTCCACTAAAATGAGAGTGAGTGAATAAAATAGACACCAAACCACAAAGACACAGCAAAGAGAGAAGACAACAGTGGGAGGGAGATGGCAGCAAAAGTTGAGAGACTGCAGAGCAGTTGATAAACGCGTAGCAGATCTTAACACGTTGAACCCAGGTGTCTGCAGTGCGGAGAGGGGTGGGGGTGGGGGAAGGACAGTGAGAAGTCAGCTCTCCCTCAAGCCTCAGACGCTGAAGCACTTGAGAAGTAGAGACCACAGAAACTTCTGAAGGCGGGAACGGAGAGTGAGGCTGGAAATGAGACTTGAAAATGACCACTGGGGTCCCCAGATCTCTTCTGACACTTGAGTCGTCCAGAAAACCTTCCTCGCCAGGCTGCCATCCTCACCCCACCCCAGCCTCGGTTCACTTCCTGGAGACGGTACGCATAGAGAATCTGAGGGCAAGGGTGGGGTGCCATTCTGGGGAAAGGAGAAGGAAGGCGGATCCCCTCCCTCCCCACTCCTCCACTCAGCTACCAGAAGATCACAGCAGCTACGCTGAGGATGCCCCAAGACAGGAGAAAATTCTTCTCTGAAGAACTGACCATTCCAAGAATGGCATCCTATATGGTTACTGACACATGGACGTGCCTCCATAAAATGGTCAGCACCAAACTTATGGTGGAGCTTCACCGGTCTCCAAGCTCTGCCGAGCAATTAAGTTTTTAGTTGTCCACTCTTAAAAATGAATGGTCAGCCCTGGCTGGTGTAGCTCAGTGGATTGAGCATGGGCTGCGAACCAAAGGGTTGCCGGTTCGATTCCCATTCAGGGCATATGCCTGGGTGGCGGGCCAGGTCCCCGTGAGGGCCATGCGAGAGGCAACCATACATTGCTGTTTCTCTCCCTGTCTCCCTCCCTTCCCTCTCTCTAAAAATAAATAAAATCTTTAAAAAAAAAAAAGATGAATGGTCAGCCAAGGAACACTAGGTATTTTAGAACACATACCCACTCTCTCAGGAAGCTGCTGGAGGATGAACTCCAACAAAATGAGGGAGTAAATCATGAAAGAAGGCAGAGGGTGGCAGAGAGGCTACTCCTTAGAGAACAGACGAAAAGAAGGCCCAGTGTGACGGCTGGACAGCGGGAGGAGGGGACATCCTGTCCAGAAAGCAGCAGGCACCAAGAAGGCTCCCGAAAGAAGATCTCAAAGAATAAAAGCAGGAGGAATAGAATACACAGACTATCTGACAGATTGGAACATCTAAGAAAATTATTTTAAGAAATGCCCTATAAAAAGCTTGCAAGTGAAAAAGAAAAACAAGTCATGAATTTCTGAAAACAACAAGGTATACGAGAAAGAAAATGTAATCTTGCTTCCCAAATTGACTTAATCGGGGACAATATATAGTCATAATGAAAACATGGAAGGGGAGATTTATTTTTTTAACTGAGTAAAAAACCATATTACAATGATTTTGACTTCCGTTTACGAGGTAGAGAAGCCACAAGAGACCATCGCTCCCATCGTGACAATGGGAAAAGGCAAATAGCGTGCAAACGAATTGTGGAGCTGCAGTCCCGAGGTAACCAAGCAAACTGATCTCCAGTGGCCAGTGAGCCCTCAAGCATGAACCGCTTCACCTTTTACGGAACAAAGGAGGGAGAGGAAGTTGCCACAAAAGCGGAAGAAAACAGCTGATACCTTAATGAATTCTTCAAGACTATGAAGGAGAGTGGCAGTTCAGAACCCTGGGGGTCCCAGATGCAGAAGGAGCCCATTTCTTCCCACAGTTTTCTACTGGGCGCTCAGGAGAATGCCCGGGGTGGGGCAGAGGCTCCAGAGAGGCCCCAGGGTGACAGGCGGGAGGCCCTGCCAGGGCCTGAGGGAGGGGCAGGAGGACCCGGAGAAGCCCGAGCTCTGAGCCGCGCCCGGGTACCAGGCGGTGATTGGCTGCCGCTAGAGGCAGGCATCTGCACCCTGGCCTTCCTCGGATGAGACCCTCACCCCACAGGTCGCGGACCTGCTACCAGGCAAACGTCTGCTGCCTCTGGTGGAGAAAAATTATATACAGATGAAAAACCTACCTACTCCAGGCCCTGCACTGACACTAGACAAAAGCCACCTGCCGCTGGCGAGGAGCAGGAAACCCGCTGTGCCCGCGGACGAAACGCGGAGGGCGGCTGCTGCTGGGGGAAAGGCGGGAAGCTCACTCACACCCAAGACCCCTCCGACCACATAAGACAGGGTTTGACACCCTCAGGGGTGAAGGACAGGAAGTCTGCCTGCGTCTAGCACCTGCTCCGAAGAACAGGCAGAGGCTGTCAGTCACTGAAGGAGAATAAGAAAAGCTAAGACAGTCCCATGCCCAGGGCTCAGGCCCAAGGCTACCGAAGACTGAGGCTGGAGCAAGAGAACCAGGAATCCCCAGCCGCTGTACCAGCCCTGCGCCAGGGAGCGAGGGACCGCACTCCGCCACAGCCAGAGGGGCTGGCGTGTGTAACGTGGTTCCATTATGTACGTGCCATGCTGACAGCGGGCAGGAACACTGAGAAAATCCCGTGGGACTCAAGGCCTCACACTCAGCACCAAGCAGTGGCAGCCCAGCACTGGGGAAGTCTGAAGCCCATGGGGCACAGGAAGTAACTATGGCAACAACAAAACCTAAACCCAAGTCTACTGTAGACTGGGCTGCCTTGGTGACCTATACCACAGCCATAACCTAAGTCCTGTGCTCGCGTCCAGGTCTAAATCCCGTTCATCTCACTCACTGCTGTTCTTCTACACACAGGGACTGGTCCTCCGTCAAAGGTTGTCCCCCATACGAGAAATCAAGGAAAAGCAAAGACCCGTTGTAAGGAAATGAAAGAGGCCACAAAACCAGACCCGGAAATGGCCAAAATGTAGGAACTACAAGGTTGATAAATCTCTAGCCAGAATGATCAAGAAAAAAAGAAAGGCCCTGGCTGGTGTAGCTCAGTGGATGGAGCACGGGCTGGGAACCAAAGGGTCCCGGTTCGATTCCCAGTCGGGGCACATGCCTGGGTTGCAGGCCAGGTCCCCGTGAGGGCCATGTGAGAGGCAACCACACATTGCTGTTTCTCTCCCTCTCTGTCTCCTTCCCTTCCCCTCTCTCTAAAAATAAATAAAAATAAAATCTTTAAAAAAAAAAAGAAAGAAGGCACCATCACCAGCACCAACTATGAAAGAGAAGCTGTCACTACAGAACCACTTGACATTAAAAATGATAAGGGGATAATATTAGCAATTTATGCTAATAAAGTATATAACTTGGATGAAATAGAAAGGTTCCTTCAAAGATACAAACCACCAAAGCTTACTCAAGAAGAAACAGATAATATTCATACTTATTTATTTATTAAAGAAATTGAATTTGTAGTTTAAACGGCATCCCGCATGGGGATATAAAGTGCAGCAGAAGGAACGCAGCCAATAATATCATAGTAACTACGTGCGGTGCAGGCGGGTGCTCACTTACCAGGAGGAACACTTCGGACATTACATAAATATCTAACCACTACACTGTCCATGAAACTAATCTAATACTTCATGTCCACTCCGAGTGAAAAAGAACAATAAACCTTCCCAACAAAGAAAACATGTGGCCTCACGGGCTTCCCTGGTTAATCCGTCTAAACACTTGAGGACGTTTCCGTTTCTTTAGTAGCATATTCTATACACTGTTCGGCCCTTTGTTTTTGATTCCCTGGAAAACACAGCATGGAGAGGTGTCCACACGCGTCCCCAGCCGAGCGTGGCCAGGACAAACCGTAGCGTAGGGAGCCAGTCCCTGGGGAGAGCCGGGCGTGTGGGTTCCAGGCTTCTGCTCTCCCAGACGGTGCCACTGTCCTCGGATACTTCCCGCTACATTCAGGTTCGCCCTCTGCCCATTTTCATACTGGCTTTTCCTTCTCAACTCCTAGAAAATCTTTACCTCATAGGAAAATCAGCGCTTTGTCTATTGCGTGAGTTGCAAATGATTTTCCTAGTTTGTCCTTCGCCATTCGACCTTACCAAATGGTCTTGTAACCAGGTGGAAGTATATATAATGTTTAGGTAATAAAATTACCAGCATTTTCTGTTTTGGCTTCTGTATTTTGAGTAGTAGCTAGAAAGCTACTTCCCCACACTCGTATTATGAAGGAATTCTAAGTTTCTTCTGGTATGTTTAAGGTTTCTTCATGTGCATGGGAATCTCCAATCCATCAGCACCAATCCCAGTGTACAGAGATGTGGATTCCAGTTTTTTCCCCCCTGGGCATCCATTTATCTTCACATTATTTATGAACACACATGTTTACTTTTTTTTTTTAAGATTTTATTTATTTATTTTCAGAGAGAGGAGAAGGGAGGGAGAAAGAGCAATGTATGGTTGCCTCTCACATGGCCCTCCCTGGGGACCCGGCCCGCAACCCAGGCATGTGCCCCGACTGGGAGTCGAACCAGGACCCTCTGGTTCCCAGCCCGCGCTCAATCCACTGAGCTATACCAGCCGGGCACGTGTTTACTTTTTAAAAGGAACAGAGACTTTGGAGACACGGAGTGCTGGGTCCTTATTTCCTCAGCACGGTCACGCCCCCTCTCAGAATCCCGGAGAAGAAAGGAGGGAAAAGGCTTGAAAGGAAGCTGCTGGAAAGAAACCATGTGAAGTGTTCTGGGTAAGAAAGCTGAGGACCGGATAGTACAGAGATGACCTTGGGCCGTCTTATCTACCCTCTCATGGCATGGATGGGGAAACTGAGGCCCAGAAGGTGGTGTGGATTTGACCTCCAGGGTCTGGACCTTAAAGTCGGGTACCAGGCAGACACAGAGAGAAGAGGCAGACCTCACCGCCCAGCTCGGGAAATCAGGCCAAAGCAGAAGTGACACCTCTCTGGGCACTTCAAATAGAAGCTGTGGTTTCTACTCCATTTCCCAGGAGCAAACCACCGTCTTCACTTCTGCTTGCAGCACCCAACATCCCTGTCTCCATCCCTCCAGAGGCCACCACCCACCCACCGCTACCATCAACACGTCACCCCGCAGTTTATAGTGTAGGGCCCTCGGGAAACGGAACCCCTGACCTGACTTCCAACACGGTTCCAGTTGACCGTGGGAAAATGGAATGTCACCCAGGGGTGTGCCCAGGTTTGTACGGCAGCCCAGCGGTCAGGCTGGGACTCCAGCCAGGCCAGGGCTCCAGAGTCCAGGTCAGATGCTGTCCCCGCTGCGTGGCAGCCTCCCAGCGGCTGAACTGCTGCGTGGGCAAGTCAGATGCTATTTAGCCAACAGAGAGGTTAGGCGGCCTCCAGCACACAGAGCGGATGCAGATTTGACAACCGGTTCCGGTGTTCAGTGCCTGGGCTCTGACCCCGGGGCAAGTAACGTGACCTCACTGTGCTTCAGGTTTTTTTCATCTATGAAATGAGGCCAAGAAAGCCTATTTCTGCCCAGCTGGTGTAGCTCAGTGGATTGAGCGCGGGCTGGGAACCAAAGGGTCCCGGTTTGATTCCCAGTTGGGGCACATGCCTGGGTTGCAGGCCAGGTCCCCAGTGAGGGCCATGTGAGAGGCAACCATACTTTGTTCTTTCTCCCTCCCTTCTCCTCTCTCTAAAAATAAATAAATAACCTATTTCCCAGGGAGAGAGACTCAAACAACCATTTCCATGACTCACATGCCCTTTCCGTGACTCACATGCCCGGGAATCCAGGCCTGACCCGAAGTCCCTGGCAAGGTATATACCTGTGCCCCAGACTTGGGGTGCCCCAGCCTTCCTCCTGGAACTGACCATGCACCCCCGCAGCCCACCATCTCCCCACAAGCACTAGGGCTTGCGGAGCCAGCCACGCTCCTGCATGTGGCCCCACCTGCCCCCTCCAAACAGCTGCCCCTGCCAGCTGCAGGCTGGAGCCCCACCTCCAGCCTCATACCCTGGCCTGGGTGAAGCCTGGCCCCAAGGTCTCTGCAGAAAAGCCCTGACAGGTGCTATTAATAGCCCATTTCACAGGTAGGGAAAGCAAGGCCGAGCCAAAGCCCAACAGGGAGTCTGAGACCAAGCCAGCACCAGAGCCATTTCCCTGACACCCTGTTCCCAGGCTCCAGTCCAGGTCCCTCTGAAAGGAACCGCCCCTGCTCCAATTTGCCTGGGACAAATCCTGCACCAGGCCCTTGCTCCTGTCACCTGAAGCGCAGGTTACTGGATGAGCCCCATTTTACAGATGAGAAAACTGAGATCCAGAAAAGAAAGGTCCAATAACTTGTTCCAGGGGAGCTGAGGGGAGGGGAGTTGAGATTTGAACCAAGCACCCAGTCACCCCTTAATTTAAATCACCTTTTTTCAAGAACAGATCTCTACATTCCCCTATAATTTGAAGTCACCCCCAAGAGCCCAGAAACTGGTGAACAGAATGAAGGCGGGTGCCCAGCTTGCTGCGCTTGGGAAGTCCCAGCCCGGTGCCACCTGGGCAGGGACACGCGCAGAGCCTGCTGGGGAAGCCCCAGAGGAGGACAGAGAGCTGGGGGCAGTGGAGAAGAGAGAGGCGCAGAGGGGCTGACCTGTGAAGCTGCTGCTGCCGCCGTGTGCCAGAAGAAGGGGAAGGGAGGAAGGGTACCCAGGAACCTCTGTGCCCGGGCAGCCTCTCTGCTCTCTTCACCGCACGCCTGCACACCACACTCTCACTTCACTTCTTCTTTCAGCGACAGCAGCCTTGCGCTTCCTCTGTGCTGATAGCAACGCCCAGCTCACTGCTTGATCTCAAAGCCGAGGGCCCACAGTGGGCGGGGTGCTCGGCGTCGGTGGGGAGGGGGAAGAAGGCCAGCCAACAGGGCACCCTGACAAGTTCAACACCCACCTCAGCTCTGTACCCTTGGGCAAGGGACTCCACTTCTCTGGGCCTCAGTTTCCCTGTCTGTAGAAAAGGGAGAATGACCCCTGCCTGACCTGACAATGAACGAGATGGATGGTGGCAAGGACCAGGTAGGGGCACGCCCAGCGCCTACTGGGGAACCCCCAGAGGAGGGCAGGGAGCTGGGGAAGTGGGGCATAGAGAGGTCCAGAGGGGCTGACATGTGCCACTGCCGCTGCGTGCCAGAAGGGCAAGGCAAGGACCGAGTCAACTGCCTGGGTTCAAATGCCGGTCCCACCACTTGCAGGATGGATGGCTACGGGTATCTGACCGACCCTGGAGCCTCAGTGTCCCCTCTGTAAAATGGAGACCATGACAGCCCCACCTCACGGGGCAGTGCGGGGCTTAGAGAAGGCAATGCTGCCGAGTCCAGAGAGCCCTCAGGATTTCACATGTGGGGAGCCCGAGCCCTGGAGTGGACAGGGGCCCTGCCCAGAGTTACCCAAGGGCAGAGCCCTCCGGGGCCGGGACTCGCTGGGAGCAGAGCTCAGAAAACGTGGTCAGAACAGTGGGTCTGGAAGGCTGGCCAGCCTCTCCTTGAGCCAGGGGTCTGGACAAGCCTGTCCTACCAGCCACTTCATCCAGAGGACCCTAAGGAACAAGGAGAGGTGCCTGTGTGTGTTGGTGGGGAGACAGCGCTCTCTCCTCTCTGGGCCCCATCCAGGCCCCCTGGGAAAATTCTGACTTAGGAATGCACTTCCCCTACCCCCTGGGCGTGGACAGGTGGAATAGGGGTGTAGCAACAAGGAGGAAGAAGGTAGGTCCCAACATGGTCTCTTCTCTGCCCACAGCTCAGGGACCTTCCAGGTCAGCCCAAGCACAGATCGTCGCTTCTTCTCTGCCCCCACCCCAGGGGTTTCCAGCGTCGGTTCAAGCACAGCCTGCAGGTAGCTCAGGTGGAGAGGGGAGAAGGGAGCTGCTCCTGGGAGAGCAGGGAGGTTTCAGGGGAGCACAGGCACCCCAACAACGGCTGCAGTGCAAAGGCTTTGCAGGGCCCCCTGTACACCTGTGTCCTGACGCCTTGACGACACTCCCACCAGGTCTGCACGTTGGTTTTCTGTGATTACCACCCTGGCATTGACCTCCAGGCCCTTCCCTTCCGAGGTCTCCCAGCCACCTCTGGGGTTGCAGCTGCAGCCTCCCCCACCAACCTCCCCCCCCAACCCCCACACCCCAGGCTGTCTGTGAGCCCAGGCGGCTGCTCCCAGGGCCAGGGAAGAGGCCCTGCTCTCCCCAAAGCCCTTCTCTTCTCCATCTGGGGTCTGTGCCAGCCTCACCGGGCCCCACCTCGGTTGGGAGTGCTTCTTACCTGGCTCCGCACTCCAGATCCTGGAACTCTACCAACACACTGCCCAGCTTAACAGCCAGCAGTGGCTCCCTCCCACCTTCCTGGTCCCACCCCATCTGACTTCTACTGCCACCCAGTTCTGGATGCACTGGCCGTGTTCACATCCACCTCCCTGCTCTCTCCTAGCCAGGACGCTCCTAAGTACCTGGACAGCACCGCAGCTCCTCTCCATGCTTTAGGGCCCCTGCCTCCAACTCCTCTCTAAAACATTCCAGACGCTTCAGCTTTAGGAGGCATGCCAGTCCCGTGTTCAGTGCCTGGGGCAGGAAGAGGGAAAAACCACCTCCCACTCCCCGCCCTTGGAGAGCCACACTCCGTCCCTGGTGAAGGGTCCCTCCAGGTGGGGGCTACTCATGCTGGTGATCTGTGAGGGGAGAGTAAGTGGGATCCCCAACAGAACATTCAGTAAACTGAGTCACACCTTGAAAAATTCACATACTTTGCTCAGTCCTGCTTACATCCAGAAGCCTCCTCTGAGACGTAAATTCTTTCTAACCCCTCTCTGTCACTGCCTTCTGTCCTTTCCCCACCCCACTCTTCAAACTTTATTGGACACAGAAAACAACATATTTTTCCAAAAGATTTTATTTATTTACTTTTAGAGCGAGGGGAAGGGAGGGAGAAAGAGAGTAAGAAAAACATCGATGTGAGAAAGAAACATCGATCGGCGGCCTCTCATACATGCCCTGACCAGGGACGAAGCCCACGACCCAGCCATGTGCCCTGACTGGGAATTGAACCTGCGACCTTTCCCTTTGCAGGACGATACCCAACCAGCTGAGCCATTTTTAATGATTTTTTTTTGGTGGCAAAATATACAAGTATGAAACAAAGTTTACCATCTTCACCATTTTTAAACCTCCCATTCAGTGGCATCCAGCCCCCTCGCACTGCTGTGCAGCCATCACCACCCTCCGGCACCAGAACCTTCCATCTTCCCACACAGCAACTCCATCCCTATTGAGCACTGGCTCTCCGTGCCCCCTCCCCCAGCCCAGGGCAACCACACTCCGCTTTCTGTTTCTCTGGATTTAACCGCTCCAGGGACCTGATGCAAATTGCACTGCTCCAGTCCTTTCATGACTGGCTTTCACTTCGCACACACTTGATGGTTAATCAGTGCTGTAGCCTGAGTCATGGTTTCCTTCCTTTTTAAGGCTGAGTAATATTTCTTTAAATGTACAGACTTCATTTTGTGTGTCCCCCTGCCCACCAGCAGACTCTGGGGTTGCTGCTGGCGTTTGGCAAGTGTGAAAAATGCTGCTACGAACACGGGTGGGTGCTCCCGTCATGTCCCTTTTCAGCAAAAACAAAGTTTCTAGCTGGATCAAAGATGTTTGTTTACATGATATTTATTTTTATGATTTTCTTCTATTTATGCCAACTCATACAAATTGCCTGTTCCTAAAATACACGTCCATTCTAAAATGTAAAATGACTTAAAAAAACAAAACAAAACAAAACACTAAGTATTAATGGCACAAGCACTCTGTGTTGATGGTGGCAGACACAGGACAGAACACTGCTGAAGTGTGGGAGATACTGGCACTGGCCCCAGTTAAAAACCCCACTGTGCAGAGCTGGGGAGAGAAATCCCTCTGGGGGGAGGGGGCGCACTGGGAGGCTGACGGCAGATTAGCACTTCATCCTGAGGGCTGCCTGGAGGTGTGGTTTTAGGGACAGAAGAGACGGTGATAAACTGAGTCAGACCTGGGCTCTGAGCCCTCCCAGCGGGGTGGCTCTGGACCTTTCGTTTGACTTTCTGATCCTCACTCTCTCATTTTGAGATGGTGTTAACCACACGCAGCTCACACGGTGGCCGTGAAACAGAGCCGCCAAGCCTACCGTCAGCACCCGTCTTAGTTCCAAGAGTAGGTGGCTCCACCCAACCCCACACCCTGAAAGAGACACCCCTAGGACAACTATTTTGCTTCCTCTCTTAAGAAGGAAGGGCCACCGTGGCTGGTGTGGCTCAGTGGATTGAGCACTGGCCTGGGAACCCAAAGGTCGCTGGTTCAATCCCCAGTCAGGGCACATGCCTGGGATGCCTGTCAGGCCCCCAGCTGGGGGCATGTGAGAGGCAATCTATCAATGCTTCTTTCCCTCTCCCTTACCCCTTCTCTAAAAATAAATAAATAAAAATCTTTTTTTAAAAAAGAGGGAAAGCCCAACAGTGATGGAGTTATCATTGGAACTTAGGCTCACCATCAACTCAACCTCCTCCACCTCCTTCCTCCCAGGCCTCTGGAAACTGTAAGGAACTCTGCGCTCGTGGTCCATGGCTGTCCTCAGTGGCTATGGGACTTTGGGTGTGTCTGAGCCAACAGCCCCTCTGAGCGTTTCCTGAGCATTAACATGGGGACATCCCGGTCCTCTGCGCAGCTCCATCTCAACCTCACAGGTCCGCTAAGCTTCCGTCTCAGACATCACACAACGCACCCAAATCTGTCTCCAGGTGCCTGGTGCTGTCCATGTTCCACCGTGCAAATACACAGCAAGTGAAAAAGAGTGAAACTGCAAGTCTTGCAAAAAGTGTGGGATTTCATGAAGTTGATGGAAGTCATGCCACAGAAAAGGAGCAGCCGCTACCACAGAGAAAGAAAACTTCCGCAAGAGAAATGACCACGCCCTTCAAGAGAACTGTTTGACCATTTAAAGGATTCAGTGACCCTTGGGTTTGAAACCCTCAAATATTTTTGCGCCCCCCCCAAATGACCCTTTTGTTGCAAACAGCCGATTCTTCCATCATTCTAATGTGTGCGTGATTGCAATCATAATCTAAATATTGTTAACCACAGGTTAAAACTAACTTATCTTCAGCATTTTTTATTTTTGACGCCAAGTCTCAATTCGGCCAAGTTTCCCCCAACTCTCTCTTTCTCTGAATTTTTGGTTCTCTTTCCGAATGAATTCACCTCAGTCTGCCCTCCAGGGCACAGGATGTGGTCAGAGGCCCTCACAGAGTCTGCCCGTCCCTCCTGACCAAACCGCAGACCCCCGCCCCCCACCCCACTGCTAAGTGAGGCAGGAAACCCCAAAGCTTCTGGGCGCGGGCGGACGAGACTTGCTGCTCCACGTCCACTAGGTAGCGGAGCTGACAGTGGGCAGAAAGCAGCTAACAAAAGTGAACAGGCAGTAAGCACGCTCCACGTGCTGAGCCCGAGACGGTCGGTGCCTACTTCTGCTGCGGAGCGCCTAGCACTGCGTCGGCGCTCGCGAAGTCTGAGGCGGGAAAGCCGAGCCCCGCGGCGTCTCTAGCCCCTGCCTCCCGTTCTCCCCCTGCTCGCCCCCCATGCAGGGGTGGGGCCTCTGCTGGGGTCCCGCCCGCTCTGCAGCAGAGCCCGCGGCCCAGGCCCGTGCCCCTCGCCCCAAAGTTAGGCGGGTGCCCTTATCCAGGGTCTCAGCCGGCCACGGTCCCAGCTGGGCCGCTGTTTGCCGGGCGCCCCACAGCCCCCACCGCACGGCCGTCTCCTTTCCCTCCCCTCCCCCTGGGAGGGAGGAGGAGACTCCGCGGCCCTCCCTCGGCCCTGCCGGCGGCGGCCGCAGTCAGCCCCGTGCCCGCTCCGCCCAGCCGCGGCGGGTCGGACGTCCGGAGCCCGAGGGTCCCCGGCCGAGGTGAGCGGGGGCGGTAGTGCCGGGACGGAAAGCCACCGTGTCCCAGAAACTCCCTCCAGGCCGCGAATCTTCCGCAGGAGAGAAGGGGTTAAGTTGGGGGACGAGCTGGAGAGGGGGTGCTGCGGGGTTCCCGCATCCGCAGCAAGCCCAAACTCAGAGCAGAACTTCCCAGCCCCCTTCGCGGGCTCCCCCAGCTTCTGGGCCCCTGGGCCTCAGGTGTGGAGGGGATGCGGGGTGGGGGAAGACAGGGCGGTCTCCGGAATACCGAGGGCCCGACAGGGCGGGCGGGGGCTTCGGGCGGGGGCGGAATTTGGAACTTTACCCGGGGGACCCAACAGAGTCACCATGGCGAGTGGGTGATGGACTAGCGGCGTGGGCCAATCGGAGCACGAAGCCACCTCCCCAGGCCTGCTAGGTTGCCAATGGGGACTGCGCGGTGTGGTGGGCGGGACAGCACCGCTCGAGCTTGGGAGCCCCTACCGCCCTCTGCCAGCCGCTAGGGGGTGCGGGGCAGCTCGCTGGACGCGGGCAGCCCTGGAGCGGGACCAGGAAGTTCGGCCTAAGGCAACTCAGGCAGAAAGTGAATTTCTGGAAGGTGTTGGAGCAGGTAGAGTGACTAGTGCTAGGACAAAGGAGTGGGCCCCAGTTGCCCACCGTTCTCATGGTGCCAACGGATGATGTGTGGCTAAGCCGCCTCCCCACCCGGGGCTTCAATTTCTCTCCTAAGTGGAGGTTGTTCAGAGCTGTGGCGTTGGATTGGCTCAGATTGACACAAGGTCTGCCCACTTTTAGGAATCTTGTTAGTGCCTCTTCCCAATGTATGGGTAAGGAAACAGGCCCAGGAAGGGCAGAGACTTGCAGATACCACACAGCGAAACACTGGCAGAGCTGGGACTAGTGGGGTGTCTGCTCCGTGAGAATGAATAGATCAAGAAGTTGCTGAGAGACCCGCGGCTGGGGGTCGGTCCCCAAAAGGGCTCCCACCCTCTCCCACACCACCTATGCTGGGCCACTTGGTCAGATGCCTGAGGACCCCATTGTGGAGGTGCCCCTGAAGTAGACATGACCTAAGAGGAGAAACATCCAATCCCAGCACTCCAGCTTCCTCAAACCCCGCCCTGCCCCCCTCCCACACACACTTTACTGCTTGTCCTCTATGTGGATGTGGGCAAGTGGCTGCTCCTCTGGGCCTCAATTGGGCCATTTGCAAAGAAAGGAGTTCCAGGCTATCTTAATGGCTCCTCCGTCTGAGATGGGGGTATCTGAGACAGTCCAGGGGTGCCGACCCCAGGGCTCAGGTCCAGCCTGCAGGCCCCGCTTGCCTGCCTCCCTCCCTCCCAGTCCTCTCCCGGAGGTCCGGTGGCTGGAGCCCAGGCAGCAGGTCAGAGAGACAGGTGCCCACAGTTTGTGGGCTGACCACCCTTAGACCCTGCACTTATCCAATCAGGCTGTCCTCTGCGGTTTCCTGCTGGGCTCTGCTCCCTGCCCAGAGCCAGGCCTGTGGCCATGGGCTGGCCCCATAGCCCCACCTGAGTGGTTCTAGGAGGACATAGGGGGTTTCTGAGCTGGAGGGAGTTGGGCCTCCAGGCGCACCCCCAGCCCCCTCAGCTGGCCCCCATCCAGGCCTCAACATCGCTCACTTCTTTCATTGGATATTGAGAGTCATTTAAACATGCTTAGGACAAAACACCAAGTTGTGCCCTTATAGGCCCATTAGGCTTCCTCTGGTAAGAAGCCTGACCCCTGACCTGGCCATGAGATGACCTCTGACCCTGACCTTGGCCACAAACAGGCTCGAGACACCTGTCTGTCTCAGCACCTGGCCACAAAGTGACTCCTGATCGTTAGTATGGCTCAGCCCTCCCTGGTCACAAAGGGACCCCTAACTGCCCATCTTTCATCCACAGCCTGGGCAGCATTTACGCAGCGTCCATTGTGTACTGGGCCCTGTGCTGACAGCCAGTGAGGCCAAGGTGCCCTTGTGGACTTCACGAGGTGGCCACTGGTGAAGAACAGGGAGGTGCCTGTGCTTTGGGAGCACTGGCATAATCTGTGTACGAGGTCAGGGAAGGCATCCTGGAGGAGAGGAAACTGAAGGTGGGCCTTGAAGGATGGGTAGGAGTTTGCTGATGGAGAAAGAAGGGGGAGATATTCCAGACCGGTCCACAAGCAGCAGGAGCCACTGGTCACTTTCTGTGGACACACCTGATGAGGGTCTAGCCGGAGGCGAGTGTCCCAGCAAAACATTCTTGTTTCTGTCCCAGAGTGGGCCGGCATCTGTCCGGAGCAGTGGGGCTGGGGCCCAGGAGCTCTGTGTCCCGCTCAGCACTGCTGCCCAGCTGAGGGCATGCGAGTCACAGTTCAGCCTCTGCTCCACACCCTACCGGTCCTATAGAAGCAAATCCTCAAATCAGGGCTTGTCCTGGAAGCTCTGGGTGGCATGAGAGTCCCGCCCGGGCGGGCGGAACCCTGTGCTGCAAGAAGAGGGAGGCCGGCCAGGTCTGGCTATGCAATGTTGCAGGGCTGTGCTCTCTGGGTAGGGCGTGGGGCTGGGGAGATCGAGGCATTTCCTGGAGGTGCTGGAACTGAGCTGGAAGGGTGGGTGGGGGTTTCAGACTCCTGGCGGGGAAGGGTGCAGCTTGAACAGCAACCCTGAGGGTTAGAGCCGGAATAGACCCATTTGGCTGGTGGGCATCAGGAGAAGAGAGGAGGCTGGGGTGAGGAAGTGTCCCTGGGGCCTGTGGTGGCTGGTGCCTCATGGACCTGCTCCTTGAGGGGTGGTGACACCCTGGGGGGGTCAGAAGGCCACCCTACACACATGTAGGCATGCCTGATGGGAAGAAGGCCCCCAGCCTGGTGGGCAAGGGCAGCAGGGCAGAGCAGCTGGAGCTCGTGATGCACTCTCGGTGAGTGTGTGTGCTACCAGGGCCACGTGTGAGTTTTTGTCCCCAAGGCTGTGCTACATGTGAGGGGTGGGTGGGGTGAGGGGAGGTGTACATTGCTTGTCAGGGTCTGGTTGAATCTACATAGGTGTGCTGGGGGGTGGGCTTTCCAGAAAACCAACCTTGGGGGCCCCCCCACCCTTTCCCACATGTGTGCATACACCCCCCAAGGGACCCTGGGTCTGCAGGAGGAAAAGCAGGAGGGCTCCTCACAGCCTGTCTGTCCGCACTGCTGTCCGTCCTTCTCCCCAGCCCCCAGGAAGGGCCGGGCCAGGCTTCCAAGAAGGGGAACAGGAGCTGAGTCTGGAGCCCACGCCTGCCTTTAGCGTGTGCGCCTGGAAGCCATTAGGGGCCTGGGTGGCGCCCGCCCTGCCCCTGCGCGACAGGCTTGGGATTCCTGGAAGGAGCAGGCCACCCCCTTCCTGCGGAGCCCGTGCCAGGCCTGGCGGCTCCCAGAGGCAGAGAGGATGTGGCAGTGGCCCCCTCCCTGCCACCCTCTCAGTTTAAGGGCCACAGGAAGGGCCCAGCAGACAGGGTGCCCAGGCCCCAGGCCCCCCTCAGCACCCCCCATTCCTAGCACAGCCCTGGCTGCCGGGCTGGCACTCGGATTTCCTTCCTCCTTCCCCTCCCCCGCAGGCTCTCACATTGTTTTTCTTTTCCAAGAGCTTCTCCACGTGGAGGCTGGCCAGGAAAATGGGGAGAGGAGAGCGAATGTCCTGTCCCTCTGTGTGTGAGTGTGTGTGTGAGTGTGCATCTGCTAGGCGATGAGTATCTTCGCATCTCTCTGTGCGTATCCATCCGTGCGTTGGCATGCGTACGTCTCCAAGTGTCAGATGTGTTTGAGACTCTCTCTCCAGGTGAGCATCTTCCCGTGCATCCGTAGGGTTTTGCGTGCATTGGGTTCATCTCTGAGTATGCGTGTACCTGCCTGTGTCTCTTTGTATCTGTTTATGTGTAGGTGGGAGGAGTGTCTGCGAGTGTGCCTGGGTGTGCACAGATGTCTGTGAGAGCACATGGAATCAAGGCCAGCTACCTCCCTGCACAGATGGAGAAACTGAGTCACAGAGAGGGCTCTCGCCGGCCAGTGCTCCTCTGGGGAGTCGGTGGTATTCTGGGACCTGGAACCTACATCTGTGTGGCCACGTCTGGGTGCATAGCTTCGGGCAGTTGTCAGTGGTGTTGAGACACGCACACTTGTGTGTATGGACTTAGGAGTGGGGACAAGGCATCACCAAATCCCCAAAGGTCCCAAATTTGGACTATTAATATGATTCCCTTCATCATGTCTACTAAACCAGAGACCGCATTGAAAGCAACTGTCCTCTTAGGGACAGAGAAGAGAAGACTTTGGGCCGTGGGGCCGGCGAGGGAGGCGGTGCCCGTTCCAGGGCTTACCTTGACATCAGTTCACCTGCCAAGAGTGAGGGGTTAGAGACTGGAAGAGGTGACCCAGAGCATTGGCCAGGCAGTGTGGGGACAGTGCTCTGGTTGGTCACTCAGAAAAGGAAGGGAGAGAGATCAGGGCAGGGCCTGAGGGGCTGGCATGAGGGACAGGCTGGCTGCGTGGGGAACAAAGGCCAGGATGTGTCGAGGGGCTGCTGGAGGTGGTCAGGATGAGGCCACAGGCAGGGAGAACGTGGCAGATTAGGGACAGAGAGGGACATGTGTCTCATTTATTTTAAATGGGATACCTCCCATGCATAACAGAGGGGGGACACGTCACTGCACCCCCACCATCTAACAGACACTGGCTTATTGCCATCATGCCACCCGTGCAGGCCTGTGTTCACCTCCCCCACCCCCGCAGTGTTTGCATGTGGACTCCTAGACACCGTGTCTGGACCAGCCCTGGGTCTTAACCTTGCTGAACCTTCCTCTCCTCTTCAGTAAAGGTCATTCATGTCCCTTGAGTCTGTTGAGACAAATGAATGAAATAATTCACATAAGCCATGGTACCTTGGTGTGTAGCCAGCCCTCCACAAATGCCATTGTCATTGTCATCATGCGCCAAGACTAAAACAGTGACCAGTTACCAGCTTCTGCCCTCAGCAAACCCACAGGCTGGGGTGCGAATGGAGAGTGGACAGGGCACTCACATGAATGTACAAGGTCAGTTAGTGCAGTGATGGAGACAGGTCAGGGTCTGACCACCTGGCCTGAGATGGTCCAGGAGGACTTCTAGGAGGGGGTGTTATCTCAGATAAGTTTTAAGGATGCGATGAGTTAGGCCAGCGTGGGAGGAGGCAGGAGAGCCGGCACGGAAGCATGCTGTGTTCAGGGTGGAGATGGGGACAGGGGTAGTAGAGGTTCAGTGTGTGAGATGGGACCTGAAGGTCAGGGGCAGCAGATCAGCAGTTGCTGCTGCAGATGGAAGGGACTAAAGCGAGAAAGTGGTTGCAGGCCCTTTCTCACCGTTCCAGCCTCAGGGGGTTCTCCTGGAGCAGACCGTTTTCTCTCCGCCTGCATTTGCCCACACTGTTCCCTCTGCCAGTTATGCCCTTCCCATGGCTGATCTTAGAGATATGGACAGGTGGTGGCCACAGTCTAATAATGGTGTGTTTTCCCACAGGTTCCAGGAGGCATCCCCCATCCTGTGGCCGGGAGAGCAGTGGTTAGAGGTGGCCAACATGCTCAGTGGTATTGCATCCGCCAAAAGTCCCGGGCGCCTCCCCTGAGTCCAGCCCAAGTTCAAGCCAAGAGCCTGTGAGCCCCCTTGCACCATGAGCCACGGGCCGAGCCCACGGCTGGCCGAGTCCCCGCAGCTGTCCAAAGGAAGCCTTCTGACTATCCTAGGCAGCCCATCACCAGAGCGAATGGGGCCAGCAGACTCACTGCCCCCTACGCCGCCCAGCGGCACGCCCTCCCCGGGGCCACCCCCAACTCTGCCGTTGCCGCCGGCACCCTCGGCTCTGCTTGCAGATGGGGACTGGGAGAGCCGCGAGGAGCTGCGGCTGCGGGAGCTGGAGGAGGCACGCGCACGGGCAGCGCAGATGGAGAAGACCATGCGCTGGTGGTCGGACTGCACTGCCAACTGGCGTGAGAAGTGGAGCAAGGTGCGAGCGGAGCGCAACCGCGCGCGCGAAGAAGTGCGCCAGCTGCGCCAGCGCCTGGACGCGCTCACTAAAGAGCTGGCGGGTGCCCGCCGCGAGCGCCAAGAGGTGCAGGGCGAGTGCGAGGCACGGGGCCGAGAGCTGGCGCGGCTCCGTGGGGCCCGGGGAGCCGCTGACCAGATGCCCGATGGACCCGAGACGGAGCCGGAACGGGAGCACGAGCCCGTGCGGGATGTTGGGTCAGAGAGGCCCCAGAGCAGCCAGGTGCGTGGATGAGGTGGTGCTGCTGGGCAGGGAGGGCCTTAGCCCTTGGGACTGAAAGCGGACTGGGCTGATAGATTATGCACAGAGGTGGAGGCCGCCTGGCCTAGCAAGGGGACTGTAAGAGCCTGGTGCCCTAAGGTATCACTCCTGTGGTTTGACCTGGTGGGGTCCCAGGTCACCTCCCTTCCAGAGACCCCTAGGGCAGAGAGTCCTGAGTTCTGGTGGTCCCTCCACTCTCACACCTGAGCAGTCAACAGAACCAGGCAATCAGCCGCTCTGAGCAGGAGGAGTGGGATCAAAGTACTTGCCTGGGAGGCATCCGTTACTAACAGCCCTGAATCTTTCTTTTGATCAACTTGAATTGAGGGTGGGGAGGTAAACATTTATAGCAAGCATCAATGACAACTGAGAGGTGAGGGGCCGTGAGGGCCCTAGGAGCACGGATCCAGTCTTTGGGGAGGGGGCTTCACAGGAGCTCTCCTGAAAGAAGTCCCATTTAAGTAACTGAGACTAGGAGGATGCGCAGGAATTAGCCGTGAAAAGTGCAGAGAGGCACTCCAGACGTGGAATGGCCTGTGCAAAGCCCCAAGGCGGAGAGCGCCCGGGGAGTTTGGGGACTGGCAATAGCAGCTTCCCCCATTCAGGGGCCATCTGCACAGAGCCCTAAGCTCTGCGGTACATTTTCTAGGTCATTCTTACAGCAGCCCCAGGAAGGGTTGCTTTATGGAGGAAGACACTGAGTCATAGAGAGGTTACTGACCCGCGTCTCCCAGCTGGGGACAAGCTGCTGGGGAGTTGAACCCAGGTGAACTTCGGAGTCCATGGTAATCATCAGCATGGCTGGAGCATTAATGATGGGTGTGGAGGGCAGCCTCCCCTGAACCAGCAGGCCTGTCCCCAGAAGGCCACCTAGGGGCAGAGTCCAAGTTCAGGTGGTTGCTAGCTCCATCCCCAGATTCTAGCTAAGGTTCTTGGTTACCCTGCCCCTCCTCTGCCCTGCTCCCTCCACCCCTGCATGCCAGAGTGGACACCTGGTAGCTGAAGCTCCCTCTTCCCCAGCCTTGCCTGGTGTTTGGAGGTGGCATTCATTGCTCTTCTTGGGGGCAGACCATGACAGCCCCTGTCAGCCAGCCTGCAGTCTGTTCTTGCCCTGTCCTTGTTCTGGTTGTCAGTTGCAGTCCAGGAGGTGGCAGGGACAGCCGCGAGAGCCCTGGAGTTTCCGTCAGAGTTTGCCCTCCCGCTCTGCCGCTGTTTTGCTCCCAGAATCAGCCCCTCCCCTCCCCTTTTCCCTGTTTGTGAAGCCGAACCTTGGGCCAGGTGGCACCTGAGGCCCCCGTCCAGACTCTGAGCTACAGGAGGAGTGGAATCTCACTCCTCAGGAAGTCCTCAGAGCCACTGTCCCCATCTAGTAGAGAAGCCTCCCCACGTGGGATGGCCATAGGGAAGCCAGGCTGGAACAGAGCCCGTGGGTGTCTGGGGTTTGCGGTCAAGGCCGGCCTTTGGGGTGCGCAGGGATAGGGCAGAGGGGAAAGGGAGGTTCAAGAGGGGAAGCAGCGCTTGGCGTTGGGTTAATAATCCCCTACAGCTTCCTGTCTGGGAACCGGTTCCGCTTGCAGGGCCGCCTTACCATTCATCTTATCACTTAGCTCCCAGAGCCTTAGCGTTCGCTCCTGAAAAATGGGGTCTTAGAGCCAGAATTCCTTCTGAAGGAATTTTGTTCTTAATCGTTGTAGGAATTCCCTGCTTCTGCATTTATTCGCACCAGTGCCTTGCCATATGTTTGCATACTTACAGTGACAGGGAGCTCACCACCTGTCCTGAGAAATCTTCCAGGATACAGGGAACCTTGGTGGCTGACTCGGTGTGCAGTTCCAGGACAGGAAGGGGGAGAGCCAGGCCACAAAACAGGGAGCCAAGGCCCAGAAAGGCTGCATGACCTGCCCAGGGTTATCCACCAAGCTGATTCCAGACCCCAGTCCTGGGAGAGGCCAAGAGGGCTCAGCAGCCACTGGTCCACCTTCCGCCTTGATCCCCGCAGGAGCTGGAGCTGGTAGAGACCCTGCTGAAGAGCAGACCAGAGGAACCCGAGGGCTGCTGGGAGGCACGCAGTGTAGGGGCCGGGGGCCCACGGGGCAGCTCGGGCCGCCCGGAGCGCAGCCGCCTGCCCTGGGAGGACACGGCCGCCATCGAGGAGGACGCCTCCAAGTTGACGGCCCTGCGGCTGCGGCTGGATGAGTCCCAGAAGGTGCTGCTCAAGGAACGAGAGTGAGTCCTGGGAGGCAGGAGGGAGTGCGGGGGGAACAGGGCACCCTCAGCGTCGCAGAATGAAAGTCGGTGTCACGGACGTGAGATGCGCTGACGGGGAGCGGCACCGTCGGCGCTTGAGTCTGGCAGCGTGAGTGCCCCACCCAAGGACCCCAGGTGCGTTTTGTCCGTATTCCTTCCAGTCACACGTGCTGGGCATCGGCCCTGGGTCAGGCGCTGTGCTCAGCTGTGAGGATGCAGCCGTAATGAGACCAGGAATCCCCACCTTTGGGGAGCTTATGTTCAGGTGGGGAGAGAATGCCGAGGGCAAAAATTTAACCAGGGGAGGAGGGACAGAGAGATTAGGGGGTCGCAGCTGCGAAGTTGATTTGGATGTGTTGAGTCCGAGATGGCAGGGGGGCAGCTGGTTATGTGAAGAGCCTGCAGTTGGTGACACAGGTCTCTCAAAATCAATCATTAAAAAATAATTTAAAAAGCCCTGGCTGGTGTAGCCCAGTGGATTGAGCACCGGCTGGGAACCAAAGGGTCCCGGTTCGATTCCCGGTCGGGGCACATGCCTGGGTTGCGGGCCAGGTCCCCAGTGAGGGCCATGTGAGGAGCAACCATACATTGCTGTTTCTCTCCCTCTCTGTCTTCCTCTCTTCCCCTCTCTCTAAAAATAAATAAATAAATAAATAAAAATAATAAAATAAAATAAAAATCTTAAAAAAAATAAAAAAAATAATTTAAATAAAGAACATGCAGGTCACCGGTGACCTTGATCAGGGCACACGCCGGATTATAATGAGTAGGTTGCAGCACCCCCTCTTCCGTCCAGAAACTAAATACATATAGGATAACCTGACTACACACGGTTTCTTAAAAAGTCAACGTAGTGCCATGTAACCAGGAAGGCACATGTCAGGGTGATGCTCCCACAAGCCAAGGTACACCAGCGGTGGCCAGCACACCACCAGGAGCTAGGGAGAGCATGGGGCAGATTCTCACAGCCTTCCGGTGGAGCCCAGCCCGCCAACACCTTGATCTTGGACTTGTAGCCTGCAGAACTATACAACAATCAATTTCTATGTAAACAAACAAAAACCAACCTCATGTGCTAACTGAAATGTTAAGTAGAAAGGAAAAGAATTTATAATGAAATATATGTACAAGTGACCCTTGAACAACACAGGGGGTAGGGGTGCCGAGCCCCTCACATTTGAAAATCCATGTATAGGATTTGACTCCCTCAAAGCTTAACCACGGTTGTCCCTCGGTATTCACAGACACACTCGGGTCCCTTGTATAAAATGCCGCAGAACAAGGCATATCCTGTCCCACTCCGGTGCTCGAAGGTCTCCCATCTTAAACAGTTCGGTTCTCAAAGAGCCTTCTGGAATGAATGACGTTCGAGAACTGAGGCTCTACTCGGAGTGGGCCCTCTGCACCCACAGATTCCCAACCACAGATCCAAGACCCTGCCAAATGCGGAGACACCGAAGGCCGACTCAGTGTTCACTGAAAAAACGTGCGCGTGAGTGGACCCGCCCGGTCCAACCCCGTGCTGTGCTGCGGCGCGGGGAAGCTCGGGCACAGCCCCGCTGGAAGAAGCAATGAGGGGAAGAGAGCCTGGTGACTTGACGTGGAATGACAGTGGCGATGGCCGTGACAGCGGGCGCTCACATAGCACGTGCTCCAAGTTGGGCACGTGCAGAAGCTGTCTGTGCGTCTGCCCGTTTGCGTCACCTGCGGGACACCTAAGAAAGCAGCAGGTGCAGGCGTGCGGGGCTGGCAACTCCAGTGCCCGAGGGGTGCGCTGCGGTGACGGGGTTTCCTGAGAGATGAACAGCCTTTGGTCAAGTTCTGAAGGAAGCCAAGTGCAGTCTTCCCTCAATTTATGCAGCGATTCCATTCCTGGGAAAACTCTCTTAGTACACAAGGCACTTCCCACTCACATGTCAATCAGAGCGAGGGTCTAGGTTCAGATCATTTTCACCCCCAGGAGCGTCAGACGGCGAGCTTGTTACCCATGGTACTTCATGCATGTGCATGTGGGGGTCATGGAAGAACATGGGAACCCTGCCCAGTGATGATGACAAGCGAGGACCGCAAGGTCTGAGAGTCAGTGGACAGTGTTTTCCGGCTTTTCTAACTGCAGAACCGTGTTTTCAAACCAAGCCTTCCAGGAAGCCACAGTACATGAAACAGGAGCAGGGGTCACATTTGGCAGATGATCCTGGGGCTCTCGGGGGAGGGTGGCACCTGCCAGGGGTGGCCAGGGCCCTGGAGGGGGCCGGGTCACGTCCCCACACCATGAGCTGGGCACCTGCCGTTGTGGGAAGGGTACAGTCCCAGGAGAAATGCAAAACCAGGGTGCCTCCTGAAGTGTGGGCTGCCAGGGCCTTGAGTGCCGAGGCGAGGGCTTTGGGTGTGGGTGCTGCAGGTGCAGACTGCACAGCAGGACTCTGAATGGGAGTCCCCAGTGGGCTCACCCCCATGCCTGCCTCTCCCTCTTTCTTCCTCAGGGATAAATTGGCACTGAGCAGGAACATTGAGAAGCTGGAGGGGGAACTCAGCCAATGGAAGATCAAGTATGAGGAGCTGAGCAAGACCAAGCAGGAGATGCTCAAGCAAGTGAGCCTTGGAAACCGGGGGAAGTGGAGGTGGGGGGCTTCCTGGAGGAAGCGGCATTGTACAGCTGAATTTCAGCAGTGGGCATGGAAGAAAGAAGGAAATTCCTTCATTGTTAAGTGCCAGTCATGCACCGTGCACTGTTCTGAGTGCTGGGGTGGGCAATGTTCCTGCCTTCAGAAGCTCACCTTGTGGGAGAGGATGGGGGGAGACCGACAG
>PVJI01011145.1:0-25465 GCA_004026765.1 Micronycteris hirsuta
CATCTTGCTGGAAGTCCCACCCTCATGTGATTCTGATACAACATGAAGAGGTCCTACTTCCAGAAGCATTGCTTTAAAAAGCAGTTGTGCTACTTGCATTTTTTAGCTGGTGTTCTTCCTCCCCCAGGTGGTGTAATGTGTAATTGCATCTTTCAGATTTTCCCCGTTTCACTGAATAGAAAATACAGCTCCACAATTTATTTACCTGTTTTTTTTTAGCCTTTATTTAACCATACCAACCTACAAATGCCAAGTGTAGAATTAGCATTCATATCCATACGTACAAATAAAATGACTATAGAAAACCAAAAAAGTCACATGTAAAATTCCACAATTTAGAAAAGCTGTGACCTAAACATTGCTGCTGCTGCTGCTGCTGCTGCTGCTGCTGCTGCTGCTGCTGCTGCTGCTGCTTTTTTGAGAATTTTGAAGGAATCTTTTTAGTAGAAGAGTTCTGGAAAGCTATTTGGTGGCAGCATTTTCATGGACCAAGTGTTTATGCTTTGCTTAGGTTCTCCCTCTGTGAATCATTCAGGATTTAGAAGATATGTTTTAAAACAAGAAGGACCCAGGGTGTGTAATGCTTATTTGAATTTCATTTGCTGGTTTTTTTTTTGTTTTTTGTTTGCTAATGAAAAGGATGTAATTGATAAACAAATGGTGCAGCGTGTGAGAATTAAAGAGTGCCTCCTTTCTTCCATTCTTTCTTCCATGACTTCTGGCAGTCGTTCAACAGATTATTTATGAAAACCACCTAGGAGGAGCTTTATGTAAGACACAGTGATAACTGGGACACTGTTTCTATGGAGGGGAGAGATATCCAGCCAGTCAAAGCCTGGCCTAAAGTCCATGCCCTAAGTGCAGGGCAGGCCACCAAGACTCAGAAGAGGGAGAGATCGACCAAAGAGGTGGGGGCAGGGTGGAAATGCCACCCAAATGGAACCCCTGATAATGGCTACTTTTTAAGTACTGTACCTTTAGGCAACTGTGTTGCCGATTTACGTCATACAGTGATCTGTTCTTTAAAATAATTTATTTTCAATTATCTGCTCTTATTGTGGTTCTTCATTCATTCAGCCCTGATTACGTGCGGGGCAGCGGCTCAGTGTGGGCAGGTAAGGTCAAATGGGGACAGCTGGTCTGTGTCCACACGGACCTCCTACTCTCCTGGTGAGGACGGACAGGAAACAACAATCTAAAGTAGGTTAAAACTGAATTATACACTGAGGTAAGGGCTTGGGGGACATAAGTTGAGGTGGGGAATAACGTGGATGAGGTGGGATAAGAAGAGGGCTGGGAAGGCCTCCTGGAGCAGGCGGAAGCTGCTGTGTTTGTTGAGTTCAAGTGCGTTCCCTGTACTATGTTACTCCTCACAACCTTTGGAGATTTGAATGGTACATTCCTTAGGGAATGTACCATTATTATGCCCACTTGACAGGAGAGGAAACTGAGGTGCAGGCACATAAAGTAATTTCATACGTAGTTCGTGAGTGGTGGAAACTGGATTTAAGTCTACACTGCCAGGCCCCAGAGCCTGCTCCAGTGACCGCTCTGATCGCCATGCCTTGTCCAGGAAGAGGGCGGAGCGTGCGCGGAGCCTCGGAGACAGGAAAGCACTGGGTGCGGAGGCACGGGAGGAAGGTCGGTAGGACAGGGGCACGGAGATGGTGAGAGTGGTCTAGTCGAGGTCGGAGACGGGGCAGAGGCCCTGTGAAAACTTGGTAAGGAGGTTTGGATTTCATTCTGAGTCCAGTGGGTAGTTGGGCATGTTTTAAGCAAGGTTCAAATATGATGAAATGCCTTTCAAAGATGCGACTCTTGCAGCAACTTGGAGAATGGGTTGCAGGCAGAAACGGCAGCAAGAAGACCAGCTAGGAGATGGTCACAGGGTTTTGGCAGCAGAAATGGGGAAGAGATCCTAACAGCTTTTGGAGGTAAAATGAACAGCACCTCCCACGATCAAGTGTCCCGTCGGCACAGAGGTGGGGGTGGGGCTGACACATGATACTTCACTGGGGGTGGGGGCTACTTTCAGACGTGTGTAACGCAGAAGGAGATCACTGAGGGAGTTGAAAAGAACAGAATGTTCTTTCCCCCAGCACAACGAAACTGCTGATGGTTGAGAAAAAGGCCTTTTTCCAGTGTACCATGTTAATTTCACAGGTGAGGACACTGAGCTCAGAGAAGGTAAGTGAGTAATTGCCTAAGTAGTTAGTTGTCTACTGGGGGTAAAATGCATGTGCTTTTTCTTGATCCCACACATGCATAAGTGGTTTTTGTCCTTAAGACAGACAACTTTAAGTTATAAGGTGATTTCCCACCAATTCGAGGGCACTGGAGTACTTGCATACAGGTCAAATACTCTCTTCATTTCTTACTCTTTTAATTTGACGTTGTTTTCTTTGATGGCAGCCATTCCCATTTCACGACACATGGTAAAATGCCGTTCCAACGAGAATTTCCCTTCTCTCCTTACATATGACACAAACAAAGAAAAGGATGTCAATAAGCTCACTTCTCAGGTGACTCGGTTACCATCTCTGACCTCATGTTTGCAGGCAGGAATTCTTATCTTTGATTAGAAGAGGTAGCCCTGATGTGAACAAGGTTACAGAAAAGGTCAGGGAACTGCGGAACACTTGGGACTACAAGGAATGTGCTTGAGGCAGAAAATAGGAGGAGGCATCTGCCTCTAAGCAAATGTCTCCTTTATCTACAGCCAGGGAGAGTGTCCATGAAGAATCTCCAAAGCACTCTTGAAGGAGCTAAGCAAGTGCTAGAGGGTCCAATTGATCTTACCATGGCCTTTCTGTCCAGTGAAAAGTACTAAGTTATTTTGCAGCGCTGAGTGATTGTTTGCTAGCTGAAAGTTCAAGTGGAATTCATAATCGAAGCCGATGTCTGGGATCTGTGAATAAGCCAGGAATGAAGTGTGTCCAAAGGCATCCATGCCACTGAACCTGGGCTGAGTAATATTAATAGCTGTGGAAAAACCGAAACCCAAATGTTAAAATAGACCTGTACATGGAGGGTTATAGTTTGCTGATACATCTGGCCTAATGGTCTGTTTACTAACACATTAGTTATACTTAAGTGTCCTCAGCATTCAGCAATTAAGTGACTCAACAGGGATTTCAAAACCAGAACCGAAGAAGTACAGTGTTTTGAGATCCTGTGTATATACCCTTTCACTCACATATCCTTTCTACATAATGGAGAATTTTCTTAAAAAGCAAACCTTATATTTTGAAGATTAATTTTAGAAATAGAAAAGGTTACTGGCAGACAAAACTATTTACTCAGGTGCTTTGTAAACAAAATTTGGCATCCAAACACTGGCTATGACTTAGAAAAAATTCACAGCTTGGAACAAACTGTGTTTCTAATCCTGCCCCTTTTAAACAGCTGAATCCACTGGTCAGGGGTAGGAAAGCCAAGAAATCAAAAGGGAGTTTGACCAGTTTCCATTATTATATGGTGAATGACCAGACCTTTTCTTGAAGTAAAAAAACCATTGTCTAAAAGAAATGTTCATACTTCTGGAAAAGATGGCAGCATAGGCAGATATGGCTTGCCTCTTCACACAACCACATCAAAATTACAACTAAAATATAGAATAATCATCACTCAGGATCATCAGAAATTGAGTTTAATGGAAGTCTGACAACCACAGAATTAAGGTAACCACATCCATCCAGACTAGGGGTGCATATGCAGAACAGGCTGGTCCCCTACCCACATGTGGTGGATAAAAATTCAGGAGGGATATCTTGGGAGTGAGGAGTCCCAGCCTCACACCAGCCCAGGGTTCCAGTGCCAGGAATATAAATTCCCAAAACTTCTGGCTGCAAAAACTAGTGGCGATTGAGATGGTGGAAGAAACTTCTGGAGCCCCAAGCAGTTCCTCTTAAAGAACCCACACACAGACTCACCTACTCAGGCTCACTCCCTCTGAGCTCCCGCACCAGGGTAGCAGCTTGAAAGGGACCAGTGGCATACGGGATAAATTGAAATATCTGGCATCAAGGTGAGCAGAGACCATTGTCCCTTTTCTGAACCGTCCCCCAACAGAGCCACAGATCCAGCAAGCTGGTGCCTCATCAGAGATTCTATCAACCTAACACTGTTAGACCTGCCTTGGAGATCCCCAGAGACTCAGGCTCACCCAAGCTGCTTTTCCATATGAATGGCTGGTCTTGGCTCATACTTCACAGCTTCCTAAATCTTATTAAATAAGCAACAGCTGGCCTCAGGGAGCCCTAGGCTCAGTATTAGCAGCAGCCAACCTAGATTCACAGCTTGGCTTTGCTTGGAAATTTCCAAGCCCAGCATAAATAGCAGCCATCTCAGATTGCTTTATAGCTCAGGGAACATAGCCCTGAGTAAAACACAGGTGGGGGCTGACCTTGGCCTGCACCATCTGGGAAACTCTAGGGTCAGTGCACCAAGTGGAGAGTTACAGACCGGACTGGAGCACCACCACCCTGCCATTGCGCAACTGATACTCTATGGAGGGTGGTGGTTGGTGGTCAGTTGTCGGTGGTCAGTGGTCACAGCCAATCCTTGCAGCTGACTGGCCTGGGTGAATTTCTCCCATTGATCTGCCAACAGCAACAAAGCAACTACAAGAGGAGGGTGTACTCAGCCCACATGAAGGGTGTACCTCGAGTACCCAACTTGGGTACTAGGGGAGGCTGTGCCACTAGACCCTACAGGACATCTACTACATTAGTGCACACTATCAAGACATGGAGTCAAAGCACCTAATATATAGAAACAAAAACAGGGAGGCTGCCAAAATGAGGAGACAAAGAAATATGGCTGAAATGAAAGAACAGATCAACAGTCCAGAAAAAGAGCTGAATGAAATGGAGATAAGCAAACTATCAGATGCAGAGTTCAAAACACTGGTTATAAGGATGCTCAGAGAATTTAATGAGGATCTCAACAGCATGAAGAATATCTAGTCAGAAATGAAGGATGCACTAACTGAAATAAAGAACAATTTACAGCGAAATGACAGTAGAGTGAATGAAGCCCAGAATCAAATCAATGATTTGGAATATTAAGGAAGCAGAAAACAACCAATCAGAAGAAAAAAGAATGCAAAAAAACCCAAACAAACTGGGATTGTGTAAGCAGCATCTGGGACAACTTCTAGAGGCCCAACATTCGCATCACAGGGGTGCTAGAAGGTGAAGCGAAAGAGCAAGAAATTGGAAATCTATTTGAAAAAATAATGAAAGAAAACTTCCCTAATTTGGTGAAGGAAATAGACATGCAAGTCCAGGAAGCACAGAGAGTCCTATACAAGATGGATGCAAAGAGGCCCACACGAAGACGCAAACAGCCAAAGGTTAAAGAGAGAATCTTAAAAGCAGGAAGAGAAGAGAAGTTAGTTACCTACAGGGGAGTTTCCATAAGACTATCAGCAGATTTTTCAAAAGAAACTTTGCAGGCTTGCAGGCTAGGAGAGATTAGCAAGAAATATTCAAAATCATGAAAAGCAAGGACCTACAGCCAAGATTGTTCTATCCAGCAAAGCTATTGTTTAGAATCAAAGGGCAGGTAAAGAGCTTCCCATACAAAAAACCCAAACAAACAACTAAAGGACTTCATCATCACCAAACCATTATCATATGAAATGTTAAAGGGACTTATTTAAGACAAAGAAGATCATGGATGGAACTGGAGACCATCATGCTAAGTGAAATACACCAGGCAGTGAAAGACAAATACCATATGATCTCACCTACAAGCAGAACCTAATCAACAAAACAAACAAGCAAGCAAAATATAACCAGAGACATTGAAATAAAGAACAAACTGACAGTAACCAGAGCGGGGGGAGGATAATGGGGGAAAATAGGAGAAGGGTCATCAAGGAGCATGTATAAAGGACACAAGGACAAAGCCAAAGGGGGTGAGATCCAGGGTGGGAGGTGGAGGTGGGTGGGGTGGGGGGTGTGGAGCTGGGAAAATGGAGACAACTGTACTTGAACAACAGTAGAAAAAAAGAAAGGAAATGAATAAAGAGCTTAAAAAAGAAAAGATCAAAACTATGAACAATAAAATGGCAAAAAATACATATTTATTAAGAATTGAATCTAAAAAATAAACTAAGCAAACAAGAAGAACAGAGACAGAATCATGAATATAGAGAGTATTTTGATGTTTGCCAGATGCAAAGGGGGGTGAGGGAATGGGGAAGAGGTGAGGGGATTAAGAAGTACAAATAGGTAGTTACGGGATAGCCATGGGGATGTAAAGTACAGTGTAGGAAATGGAGTAGTCAAAGAACTTACACACAAGACCCATGGACATGAACTATGGTGTGGGGATTGCCTGAGGGAGTGGGGGTGCTGGGTGGAGGGGGCAAAGGGGGAAAAATCAGAACAACTGTAATAGCATAATTAATAAAATATATTTAAAAAAGAAAAAATAAAAGAAATGTTCATCCCTACTCTGTTGAGATGTTTGTTAGATCATGAAAGCACTGGTTTCAATAAGCCTAAGACCCTAAGGAGATTTCTTAGTAACGGGAAGTGGTAAACAATGAAGTTCAGGGACCAGTGTGGATATTTAATCTCTCTCTCTCTCTCAAATTGATGTTTTGTTCCACTTATTTATGCAATCATTGGTTGATTCTGGTATGTGCCCTGACTGGAGACTGAACTCACAGCGTGGTGGATCCAGATAATGCTGAGATCCAGACAATGCTCAGATGAATGCTGAGATGAACTACCTAGCCAGGGAAGCCTCTGTCTAACCTTGTATCCAGATTTTCTCTTCCCATTGTTCCTTCATAAATAGTTCCAACTGGCTTGTATTTCCTCATGCCAAAAGGACCACAGGAAACAGGAAGGGGATTTTGATCCCCATTCCTGTCTGCTATGAATGGTATTCCCAGATTAAAGGATGTTCCTAGGGTCTATTTTTATTGGTTCAAGACAGTTTGCCAGAGGACAGAAGAGCTTGTCTTGATTACCTTTATTGCTCCCTTCTTAAGAGATATTGGCTCTCTTTGGAAGTTGTAAAACTAGAATTTTTACAAGCTTTAAGAAATATCTTCATTGTGGTATCTAACACTTAAAACAGAATAGCTTCTTCTCTGGTTACAATTGTTTATATAGCAGATGATTCTGTTCTCCTGGGAAAAATGATTCTAGTTATCGGAAACTTTTTTTCTGTTTGTTTCATATAACTATTCAAGTAGGGTAATTGTTTGGAATTAGTTGAATACTTCATTTTAATATTTAATATTGAATTAAAATATTATCAGTTTATTCTTTGGGGTGTGTGGCCTAAGATAATTTTTTTTCTCATATCTCACCGAAATCTGAAGTGCGATGTTGAGACCTACCATCTTTTGTATTTAGTTTTTATTGTTGCTCAAGTATAGTTGTCCCCATTTTCCCCTCATTTCTCTCCCCTGCCCTGCCCACCTGCCACATTCAATCCTCCCCTCCACTGTCTTTGTCCATGGTTCCTTTATATACATGTTCCTTGACTTGACCCTTTCCCTTCTATATTTATTTTTTATCTAATGAAGTAAATTATGGTTTGTTGCCAGAGATAATAAGACTCTTCCCATCAAGTACTCCACTTTCAGTAGTTCAGGGAAATGAAATGTATTGCAATGGAAACAAAGTAAATATACTGACAGTGTTTTAATGTTGACATTAAAAACAGTGAAAATTGAACTCAATGAAATTTATTTAAAAAATTTTTTTGGTGGATTTTATTTTATTTTTTTATTATTATTTTTATTGTTGTTCAAGTACAGTTGACTCCATTTCCCCCTCCACATCCCCACTCCGCACCCATCCCCACCTCCTACCCTCCATCCTTCTCCCCTTTGACTTTGTTCATGTGTCCTTTATACATGGTCCTTGATGATCCCTTTTTTCCTCCATTTTACTCCTCCCACCCCCATTACTGTCAGTTTGTTCTTTATTTCAATGTCTCTTGGTTATATTTTGCTTGCTTGTTTGTTTTGTTGATTAGGTTCTGTTTATAGGTGAGATCATATGGTATTTGTCTTCACTTCACTTACTGGCTTACTTTACTTAGCATAATGCTCTTCAGTTCCATCCATGTTGTCCTGAAGGGTAGGAGCTCCTTCTTTCTGCTGCATAGTATTCCATTGTGTAAATGTACCACAGTTTTTTGATGCACTCATTTACTGATGGGTATAGTTTTTTGATGCACTCATTTGCTTCCAGCACTTGGCTATTGTAAATTGTGCTGCTATGAACACTGGGGTGCATAGGTTCTTTTGAATTAGTGGTGGAAAACGGTATGAAATTTCCTCAGAAAACTAAAAATGGAACAGCCTTTTGACCCAGCAATTCCACTGCTGGGATTATACCCTAAGAATCAATTAAATTTAAAACTAACGAAGAAGAATGACTTAAAACATTCCTTCCTGTTAATAATTTACAACTGAGTCTGTTCAAAGTTTAGTAATTTAGGTTATGTCAACAAATATGTCCTATGTATTTCATCATCAGACCCTGTGCTAGATGCTGGTGACACAAAGATAACAAAGCATGATCCCTGTCCCCAAGGAACTAGTGTGTGGTCAATAAATTCACTCAACAGAACTGGACTGAAAATTGAGGCTTGGCTGAGAGATGAAAGGAAAAACCATTTCAGGTAGAAAGAGCAGCACATTCTAAGGTGGGGAGGCCAAAACAGCATGTCATATACTTAGGAAACTCATGTGTTTGCACATTGTAGAGTGAAATATTAAAAGGAAGAGTACAGGAAATGAAACAAGATAGTCAGACAAGGTCAACATCTGAAGGGCTTTATCTTTTCACCATCATCTGTGAGTAGTTGGGCAATGATCGAAGTTGCCTTTTAGAAATATCTGGTGATGAAATGTGAAGTTCAGATTAGACAGAGAGAGCTGGAGGACTAACCTTTGGTCAGCATGAAAATGAGGTCTTTGATCATATCAAGAAATAGAACAAGGAATCAAGGTTGTACTGAACTGTAAATGTAAGAAAACTTAAGGGTAACTTGTTAAAAAGGTTAATGGTGTGATATTTGTCTGAATAGTTAAACAGTGATTTCAGTGCTAACATCCAATCAGAATTAAGTTTATGACTCGATTTTATATGAGTAAAAAGAAGTATAATGTGTTTTGAAACTTGAGGATAACAACGTCCACAGGAACGGACCTGTCATTTGCTTGGCGTTTCTGTCTGAAGCTACGCTATTCAACATTGCAACTCGAACTGTGGCTGGGCCTGACGGAGATGGTTTTAGGAGGAGGAAAGGAATATGAAGCATCTTATTAATAATATTTCATGTGCATTAAATGTTGGGTTAAATAAAAATATTATTAAACTAAATTTCACTTGTTTCTTTTTACTTTAACAAATGGGGCTGCTAGAAAACAAAGTTACATAAACAGTTCACATTCTGTTTCTACTGAATGGCACTGCAGGGAGAATCCCGTGTCAATGGTCAGGTAAGTTTTTTCTCTAAACCCTTAGTTTGGACTTACCTCAAGGGGCTTAGCTTTTTGGTATCTTTGAACCTCCAAAATGAACATGTAGCCCATTTCTAAGAGACTCCGGGTCCTCACCCACACTGTCTCCATCACGTTGGATCAGGCAGGAGAACATGGAGGGACCCAGGTTAGGAGAAGGAGGAAGTTTTAACCTTACAAATGATTCTTTCTGAATCTTTAAAGTAATCTCTTTATGATCTTTAACCAGGCAACATTTGGTTAATTTGATTACTCTGTTACACAAATTTCCAGATAAGACTTCTGGGAACATCAGTAGTCATCAAATCAGGAGACTGAACAGATTTGAATGGAAATGTTTTAGGGCCATTAAATGTCCACCCCCTTTTGTCATCTCTAGGATTGTCTCATGGCTTCCATTTGTGAATTTATGCATTTTTTTTCTTAAGTCCTTTTAAAGTTACAGCAAGGGATTGGGATCATAAAGAAGGAAGGGGAATTAGAACAGGGTGGGATTTGAACTAAAAATTATTTAATGTGTGGAAGAAGTGAGCAAGATCACTAACAGCAGTCTGTGGACATTTTAGGCAGTAAAAGGCTTTGTGTCTCAACATCATCTGAAGTTACTACAAATCCTACAGACCGTCAATGCAGGGACAGTGTCATCATCTTTTCCGTGACATAGTGCAATGCTGTAGGCTCAGTGCGGAATCTTTGCACAACGTTATGTTATGCCTACAGAACAAACTTTAGCAAAAGTTACCACAAAAGACGGTAAACTTCTGACTACTAGAAAATGTGTTAAGGCATTTTTTTTTCATTCTCAATAAGGGCAGAGAAATGAGGCATTGTTTTAGTTATTTATTTTTTACTTTTAAAAAGATTTTATTTATTTTTTAGAGAGAGGAGAGGGAGGGAGGAAGAGAGGCAGAGAAATCGACTGGCCACCTCTGGCACACCCCCAAGCAGGGACATGGCCCACAGCCCAGGTATGTGCCCTAACTGGGAACTGAGCCGAAGGCCTTTCACTTGTGGGATGCTGCCCAACCAACTGAGCCACACCAGCCAGAGTAAAGCATTGTTGTTTTAAATGTAATTATACGTTTTTTTTATTTGTTTAAAGATATTCTGTAGTTAGTCTTCTTAATCTGAATTACTGAAGTTTTATGGACAGAAGTGACCAAAATGAGCTACTGGGATGTGGGAAGAAGACATAGCAAGAGCTCAGATAGCACAACATCTTCCCTGCAACCCCAGCACAGAGACGCTCCCTGGAGCTGCAAAAGGCAGCAACGGCGGGGTTGGGGGAGTGTGCTGGAGCCACCCAGCAAAACTTAACTTGTTTGTTTTCATTTCTTCATCTGTGCAATAAGGGTAGTAAGAGTACCTAACTCTTTTTGAAGGATGAGAAAAGTGTGTGGCTAAAGGAACCACACCTGAGCTAACCCCAAATCTCAAGCAGGGAAACCTCCGGCACAAGCCCTGTAGTCCCTCTACATTTTCCCAGTCAAGTCACTTTGCAGTTTCTAGGGCAACATCTCCTGTAACATCTCATGTCCATCTTCTCTCTGTCAAATAATGATCTTGCTTCCTATGTCTCTGAGATAAATAAACTCTGAGAACAGAGGACTACCCCATTCTTCCACCATCAAACCCTCCCAACCCTCCTCAAATCTTTCATTTTGATCGGTATGTTCTGCCTTCCCTTGGGTTTCAAGGCTGACTCCGCCTGGGGATGGGATCCACCCCTCATTTATTCACGGGCGTCGCTTCAGCCATTCTTCCCTATTTCCTGAAAGGCACCAAATTCTTCTCTACTGAATCATTCCCTTTAACATCAAATATGTTAGAATATCGCCTTCTGAAAAAACTGCTTTCCTCAACTCCACGCTCCTCTCTAACTAGCTGCTCCTTACTTCTCTGATCATCCTTACAGCAGCTCTTCTAAGGAAGTATCTGTAGTGACTCTTTCAGTTTGCTACCACGCTTTCACTCTAGACTTCATTTCATTCAGGTTATCTTCTCTGTCTTTCCTTTGAAACTTCTTATGTTAAAGTCACCAGTGACCATCATTCTCAGTTCAGTGTCAATCTCTGTTTTCATCTTCTCCAATGTCTCGGAAGCAGTGGACGGCGTTGATTATTTCTTTTCTCTTGAAATGCTTTCTTCACTTGGTTTCCGTGGTATTGCATTCTGCTAGTATTCATGCTTTAAACAGCTCCTCTGCATTCTCCTTTTCTTCCAGTTGTCACCATCTACCATCACTCTCTAATTTATCATATGAATGGACCATCTATAGGAGGAAGGCTCCTGGAAAGTCTTTATCCTTGACTTCTTTCCAGACCCCCAGAGCCCCAGATTCATACACCTACTAGGTACTTGACATATATTTGTATGTCCAGTAGGAGTCTGCAACTGTGCATACACACAGCAGAACTATTTATTCTCATATATTTATAAGCCTCCTTTCCAGCATAATCCCTACCCTTCTCTACCAACCATATCTCATCCCCAGTCTTTCCCGTCTTTTTCATTCTTAACTAGTCATCATCCTTAAACTGTTTTTCTCTCTCTGCCACCTCAACCAGTCAACTGGCAAATCCTGCTAATCTCATCTTCAAAGTATATGCTTAATCCCAGTAACTTCTTACCACCTCCGTTAATGCCACCAAAGGTCAGTGCACTGTTTTCTCTAGCTTGGACGACTATATTTGCTTCCTAACTGGTCGTCTTTGCCATATTTGTTTCTTATAGTCCCTTCTCCACATTGCAACAATGCAGTCTTTAAAATATTAATTGCATGTTAAAAGTACTCCAGTGGTTTCCCTTGAATTTTGAAGTAATAATAAAAAAACTCCTTAGCCTCCCTGAAGCCCCTACTCTCCAAGTTTATTTGTATACTAATTTCTTCTTCTCAATCTGTTCCAAAGATGCCAACTTCTTTGTGTTTCTCAAACAAACCAAACATACTACAGTTCAGGGCTTCTGTTCCTTTAGTTTCTAATGCGTGAAACATATTCTCCCCAAAAGGTGTACGATCTGCCCCCTCACTTCCTTCAGGGGTCTGCTCATGACACCTCTTCACAGGGGTCTTCCCTGACCACTGTGTTTTTTTTCCTCTGACTACCTATTCCCCTTTCACCTCCATCACTTTCTAGTTCCTTAATCTGCTTTGCTTACTGCAGCCTAATTACATTATGTGTTATGCATTGTGTCTCTTCCTAATTAGATTGTAGGTCCGTCAGGCAGAGAGCTCGCCTGTCCTTCGTGAACTGCAGGGTGAGCCACAGTGCCAGGCTCAGTGGAGACGGGGTCCATACCTTCAAGTGATTGTTGAGTGGATTACATAAAGGGCTTAACATAGTGTTGAAAAGATAGTGACATAGATATATATTTATCTGTTGCTATTCTTTTTCTAGTATCTTAACTGTTCTGTTCTTATGTGATTAAGGGAATAATTAAAGCTATTGAATGAAGTTGGGAAATAGAATCTCTACACCATTACCAATCCTAATCATCGCTTGTTTGATTTTTTTCACCTTTCTAGTCATTTGTTTCTAAATAATAAAATGTTTTTGGATTTTGCAAAGATATTATAATCTTAAACCTTCTAGTGTGGACAAAATTTGGACAAAATGTTATATACTGATACTGAAAATCAAGGCAGAGACCCCCAGCTTGACAAATTAGTTCCTCATGATTAAATTGTATAAATATAACTAAAATTTCATCAAGTTTATCATATAAACATTGTTTTCTCTTTAATATTTTATAATAATGTCTCTTTAATATATAAGCAAAAAGCACTAAGTATGTTTCTTGGGGCAATTACCACTAATAGTTTTTAACAGAAATTTTTGGCTTTTATGTGACAAAATATCTGTATGATTCCTCACAATCTTGTTTAAAATTTTAAAATATAGACTTTAAAAAAGTTCCTAAACTCATTAATGAATTCTTTAACGAGTTTAAATTCATGAGCTTTAATTCTTTAATGAGTTCATTAATGAATGTATGGTGTTTTCAGGATAGGTTGTCTAAATCTATTTTTTTTTTTTTGAAAAAAAGCCCACAGCTCTATTTTTATTCCAATACTTGGATTCTGTTCTCTGTGTGGGTAGCTGTATATAACCTCCACAGAGTGGACACCAGGGAGCGCTGAGCTGGTGAAAATGCAATTCAGTTCTTCCTCCTCTATTATGTACTTTAATGAAGCCAGCAGATGGTAGATAGTTTTCCCTCTGGAAACTGCTGATCGTGAAAACTCCAGTACCAGTTTGGCAAACATGGTGTTCAGCAGCATATAGTACCTCAAAATATACATTTAACTTTGTCAGGAAGATGACTTTACCCTTAGGCAGATGGATAAGTTTGCAAAAACACAAGACCACTACTTGACTCTTAAGTTTTCATCTGTAGATTTGAATATAAACAACTATCCTCTCTCTTAGTTCTTAATTTCTTATAAAATAGCATAGATTTAGCTCAACATCCTGCACAAATGCAATTAGATGATAAAATCATATACACAATCATTGTTGTTTCTATTTCTGTTGCTGAACAAGCTTCTTATGGGGTATGCTTCCACACTGCTTCGAATTATCATTTCCAAATAAAAAAGTGGTAATCTACCAGTGTGATTTTCATGTAAAGAAATAGAAATAAGTCTCTCCTAAGATGTTACCAACAGTGATAGGTAATGGTGCCTTGCACAGAAAACATACACTTACCCATTCATTTTGAACCAGGATAATAGGCAATGCATGAATGAGATCGAGTTCCCTACTAAAATGAATATATAGTATTTATTTCAGCCACAGATGAAAACATTAAATAAATATCATTGGTTGATTGCCAATTCCTGATGATACTAAATCATTCAAACGTTCTATGTAGATATATAATTTCTACCATTCTCTCTTCTCCATCTGTCAGAAAAGTTAAGAACAAACAGAATTTTACATTAAGATATGAAAATGTAGAGCATCATTATTCCCACCAGCAAAAGCAATAATAAATGATCAGAATTTGAAGTAGAACATTCTTTTTTAGATGCATAATTCTTAGAAATTAGTGCCATCTTCTGGCTTCTCAAAGTACTGCTTTAAATCTAAATCAGACACTGGTAGGGTTTTTACAGTACCATGAAATGTCAAAAAAAGAGCAAAAGTCCCTAAAACATGTGAGTCACATTGTAACATTAGGAATGGTGTCCTGTGCCATGTATCTCTATCATTCACATCACATAAACTGTGTACTTCATACAAGATTAAATATACTTTGTAGTTTATTGTAATAAAATCCCCAGATATTACACACATGGAATATTCCAGGACAGATGTGTTCGGAACACTTCTCTCAGTCCTAACTCATGAGCTGCTTCATGCCACTGAATTTCTAGTTAAGAAATTAAAAAATATCAAGGTTGGAGTGGGTTATAGTTCAAGGTCAGTAGAAATATTTTTTAGCTTTTTAATTTATTATTTTGCAAGCCATGGATTTGTAAATGTACTTTTATATACTCCAAAGTAATAACAATTACAATACCTACTATGTTCCTGTCACTGGGTACAACATCTGAATTATTTTATTTCTTTTTAAAAATAATTTATTTAGCCCTGGCTGGTGTAGCTCAGTGGATTGAGCGCGGGCTGGGAACCAAAGGGTCCCAGTTCCATCCCCAGTCAGGGCACATGCCTGGGTTGCAGGCCAGGTCCTCAGTGGGGGCCACATAAGAGGCAACCACACAGTGATGTTTCTCTCCCTTTCTCCCTCCCTTCCCTTCTATCTAAAAAAAAATATATTTTTAAAGATTTTATTTATTTATCTTCAGAGAGAGGGGAAGGGAAGGAGAAGAGAGGGAGAAAAAATTCAATGCATGGTTGCCTCTCACGTGCCTCCTACTGGAGGCCTGGCCTGCAACCCAGGCATGTGCCCTGACTGGGAACCAGACCAGCGACCTTTTGGTTTGGAGGCTGGCACTCAATCTACTGAGCTACACCAGCCAGAATTATTTTATTTCTTATAGCACCTCAAAGGGACATTCTTATTCTTATATTCCTATTTTATAGATGAAGAAACTTAAGCTCAGAGAGGTTCAGCACAGAGCCAAAAAATGACAGAGTCAGGGTTTAAATCCAGGTTCATTTGTTTCCAAAACCTGCGTTCCTTCTAATGATGGCTAGCACATTCATGACATTGATACAAGGCAGATGCTTTATATTATTCAAGTTTGTACCCCTCACAAATTATTTTTATAAATTTAATTCTATCCTACACCCACCCCATGGAGTCATGAAAATTAGTAGGATTCATACTCCTTCCATATTCCCTCCTTTATATTTAATAGAAATGTAAACTTATTAATTGTCTAACAGTGCCAAGTAATTAACAGGTACTCAATACATACCAGTGAATTTACCAACAGATAAGTTTTAATGAAAGCTTATTTATTTTCCAATTATGTGGAAAATATGAATGAAAAATAGTGGTTAGAAAGATCAGTACATCTTTAAGAGTTTCTAAGTATTTGACTATTTGGAAACACACACATAGGTACATATATATTTGGGATAATTAACTGTAATTTTCATTTTTGGTTTTGGTATGGTGAGAAAACAGGTTAGAAGAAAGGAAAAATTAACAAGGACCAAAAATAATAAAGCTGATTTATCAAAGAGCAACATGTACTTTGTGAAAGGGAGAAAAGAAAGAAATCTTTACTAGAGATACTAGGGGGAAAACTATATTTTTAAGACATCTGCTACTTAGTTGTTGATGTGCTGGAAAAGCATATTGCAAAATACTAGCTCATTTCTCAGGCCATAACAATGATGTTTACAATCATATAATAAAGGGAACATTTTATGTTAATAAATATGGCATGTGAAATTATTCTAAGTCATATCATTAATAAAACAAAAACCACCAGCCATAATTTTAGAGGTTTAAAATTCATACTGTATTATTATTTTTGAATGCAACAGGTGTTGTTACATGTAATAGCCCCAAGACTTCATCTACTAGCAGTGAACGGGTGCTTAATTCAAATGATGATATAAACAAAACCACAAAAAATGACTAGAAGATTAAGAGTTCGAGAAACAGTTTGCAAACAACGATAAGGAAATGCAATGAAATAAAGTATTTTATTTGCTATAGCACGAAATACCTGGAATAAACCTTTGATGTTAAGTTTCTCAGTTTCAGGCGACAGGAACCAACTCTGGCTATGTCACGTAGGAAGGGGATTTATGGGCCGGCGATAGACTAGCTCATCGAATCAGTGGGAAGACTGGAGAACCAGTGGGCGAATAGGCAGAAATGAAACAATCCAGGCCGTTCAAACATAGCCATATTCTTATCATGTGAACACTGTTGTTAGGATGCAGTCACTGGCATTTCTAAAACTGGGGACAGCCATGTGGCCACCTCAGTTACAAATGATTTCTAAATATCACTCAGTGTTTGGATAATTTCCTTAGCATTTAATTCCTGGGGAAAGTATGTCACTGGTCTATCCTAGGTCATGAACGTGAACACAAAGAGAGTGGTGCTGTGTGGCCAAAAACAAAAACGAAACCCAATACCCAATAATGTTTCTCCCAGACCTTTGGTTGCCCAGTATCAATGTGCATCATTCTTATAGTACATGTGTTTTCAAATCAAAACTTCCTTCTTTGACAAAGGAGCCAAGGATATACACTGGGGAGAAGACAGTTTCTTTGGTAAATGGTGGGAAAACTGGACAGCCACGTGCAAAAGAATGAAACTGGATCACTCTCTAACAACACACACACAAAATCAACTAAAAATGGATTAAACGTAAGACTGGCCATAGGAATAAAACCATAAAAGTCTTAGAAGAATATGTAGGCAGTAAGATCCTTGACATTGGTCTTGGGGGTGATTTTTTAGAATTGATACCAAAAGCAAAGGCAATAAAAGCAAAAATAAACAAGTAGGACTACATTAAACTAAAAGCTCTGCACAACAAAGAACATCAACAAAATGAATAGGCAACCTAGCACATAGGAAAAAATATTAGCAAATCATATTATCTGATGAAGGGTTATTATTCAAAATACACAGAGAACTCTTGCATATCAATAGAAAAAACAGCAAACAATTTAAAAAGGGGAAGGGGATAGGAACAGACATTTTTCTAAAGAGGGCATAGATGGCAAAAGGTACGTGAAAAATGCTCAATATCATCAATCATCTGGGAAATTCAAATCAAAGCCACAATGAAATATCACCTGACACCTGTTAGAATGGCTATCATCACAAATACAAGAAATAATGGGTGTTGATGAGATTGTTTGAGAAAAGGGAATATTTGTGTACCATTCGTGAGAATGTAAAATTGGTGCAGCCCCTATAGAAAACATTATGGAGGTTCCTCAGAAAAATAAAAATAGAACTACCATGTGATCCAGAAATTCCACTTCTGGGTATTTACCCAACACCACTAACGTGAAAAGGTATATACACTCCCATGTTCAATGATCATTATTCACAAAAGCCAAGGTATGGAGACAACTCACGCATCCGTGGATAAATGGGTAGAAGAAATGTAACACACACACAGTGAAATATGTTCAGCAGTTGAAAAGGAAATCTTGCCATTTGTGACGACACAGATGGACTTCGAAGGCATTATGCTAGGTGAAATGAGTCTGATGGAGAAAGACAAACATCACATGATTTCGCTTACCTGTGAAATACAAAACACACAGAGAACCGATCCGTACAGTTGCTAGAGGAGGGGAGGTGGGGGCGGGTGAAATGAGTGAGTGAAGAGGGTCAGAGGACACAAACTAGTTATGGGGATGTAATGTGCAGGTGGTGACTATAGTTAATACACTGTATTGCATATTTGAAAGTTGCTAAGAAAGTAGATCTTAAAAATTCTTGTCACAAGAAAAATGCTGTAATTATGTATGATGTTAACTAACCTTATTGTGGTAATCATTTTATAATATATAGAAATATGGAACGACTATGCTATATACCTGAAACTAATATGTCAATTATACCTCAGTAATAACAAAAAGCAAAACGAAATAAAAACTTCCTTCTAACGTAATGCAACAATCTACACATAATTTTAAAAAGTCACAATCTTTTCCAAAATGGAGTCTTCTTAATGTCTTTTATTGCACTGTGTTCCAAGTCCAAGAGCTCTGCATGGGGGCTATTTTTTCTTATTTTATGTTATGATTCTGTCCTGTATGGACTGAGTCTCAACATTTACTAAACCCAAGTACTTTACACAGAGACCAGGCTGCATATGACAATGGTAATGATATGAAAATATGTGTGATTTCCCTTGGTGACAAAAATCAAAGGTACTGCTAATACCATTGCGGTTTGCTTCCCATCATAGTCCATGGAGGAGGGCCAGAGGAAGGAACTTGATATGGGGAGCTAATTATAAAGGGAGGAGACAAACAGGGGATAGTGAAGCTCCCCAGAGACCAGCAGTGGCTGAACAGCCGAAAGCAGTCACCAACTGCTAAGGCTGGAAGGACAAAGGGAAGTCATGGTGATGTAAAAGCCCAAGAGTCATTGGAGGGAGCTGGACCCATGATGGGGGCTATTCATCAAGACGTGGGGCCATGGGTGAGAGGCCTGGAGCCGATGGTAGATCCAGTCACTGATAGACAAGGCACCAGAAACACCCGGTTCTCCCTCTTCTTTCCTACCCTCCAGTCTCTGGACAGGGCCTGTTGGTGGCAAGAGGAAATGCGGTTTGCATATTTGAAATGAGGATCTCAGAACAAAAAGGCAAATGACTGGCACACATTGCAATAAAAGCAAACCTGAGTCTACAGTCCTTATGTCTAGAACTGGCCAGAGGGCCACTTCTGATAGTATAACCTTCCTCCTTGAATGCTCTCTCATTTCATGTGGGGAAAGCAAATTTAAATTCTTCCTTCCCTGTTCTTATTTTCAGCTCTCCCTGTGTCTGATGAGATTCTATACCTGTTGTGGTGATGTGAGCCTCGTTCCTGAGAGTCCCGGCCATAGTGAGCCTGCTGTCTAGGGCTTCATGAGTCTTAGCTCCATTAAGTCTTACCACCATTAAGTCTTAGCTCTAGACGTGGGAGGCAGCACCCAGAGCAGACGTCTCCCACCTCGTGCCTATGTAAGCGTGAGTGCGTCTGCATCGTGAGCCCACTTAGCAGTGTAGTGAAGTCAGTGGGAACCTCTTTGGAATAATGTTTCCCAATTAATTAAGTTAAAATACATAGGATTATAAAATAAACCACTTTTTTGAAATATAGCTAATGAAATATAATAAATTTGTAATAAAGTGAAATTATGCTTCTTTCATAAGGCACTTAAACAATGACTCTTCGCAGCAGGTATAAGGTAAAACAATATCAAATAGAGAGGAACACAAAAATATTTTAAAGTAGCATAAATAATTGTAATGTGCATAAGTGGAACTGATTTCTCTCGGTGACAAAGTCACAGGTACTGCCAATACTACTGTGGTTTGTTGATGGCATTCATAATTAAGAATTTGTTAAATTTCTGTTAGAGGTGGTAAAACTAGGTAATTATTTAGTTCTCACTCACATTCACACTCGCTTTGACTTAGAGAATTACCCGAGTTCTGCCAGAACAATTCCTCACCTTCTGGCTAATTTTCCAGCTTTCAGTGTTTGCTCTAACCATCTTTCTCACTGAGGCCTACCTTGTCTACCATATTTAACTGCACTTCTCCTCTGCATGATATAATTTTAAAAATGCTGTCTTGACCCAGTTTTAAGGTGCTGGTTAGAGAACGGTCAGTTCCTTTCCTGAGCAGCTGAGTCCATACCCCCAGGTGTGTCCCCTGTTGGCTTCCAGACCACTACGCACGGCCCTAATTGTATGAGGCCAGGTACCGGATAGCAGGGACAGCTGCTGCGCTCCGTAGCACATGAAACTATTCAAATTAGCCCACCCACAGGGTGTCCTGAAACCCCGACTAATGCCACCGCCCTTTCCACATATACGCAGTCAGCCCTTTACAGCCCCTGGCTCGCTGGTACCCCGTCCGTGGTACAACCTCATGTGTGATGCTGGGTAGCAACGTTCTTTGATTTGGAGCTGTAACTAATCAAAAATTCTTTTTTCATCTATCTAAGTGTGTTGTCCCATCATCAAAAAAAAATCTATAGATCTTATAAACCACCCTGATTCTCCCCACCTCATATTTCTGCTTTTGCCTTCTCTACTTGATTGTTTTGTTTTCCCATAACACTCGTTATCTTCTAACGATTCACCAGAATGCCTCACCCCACACTGGCAGGAAAGGTTGTGAGGGCAGGGCTTGGTCGTTTTTCCTGCTGTGTCCCAAGCACTAGGAACAGCATCTGGCCCACAGCAGGCTCTCTATACATATTTATTGAAAGAAGGCAAGGACCTCCTTCCTGTGTCTGTTGTCATTGGTCACTCGGGCCAACACTTTCAACTCCTTTTGTATCTGCTTCTCTAGTCACATGAGAAGTCTGAAATGTGAAGTGGCTGTTGTAGTTCAAATTCAATGGGACCATTGCTGGGTCTCATGTAAGAGCTTTTCTCTTTTGGGCATCAAAAGCCTCTGAGGTGGAGCTCAGCCATGGAGAGGGGAAAAGTCATGAGAGGGATTTTAGGGGTAGCTGTGAGAGAGACCACCCTCCTGCCCCCTTGGTGTCTGCATCTGTGTAACATGGCTGTGGATGATACAGCACTGTGAATCAGTTACAGCTTCAAAGCATACCTGGCATCTTGCAGAATAACATTCCGACCCTTGCAGGTAGCACAGGTGGTGGGGTCACAGACTCTTGCCATTCTACAAGGTCAACAGCTTTTGGATGATGGGTTTCAGAATAAGACTGCTATCTGGGTTGCCTATTACTTTCTCTGCAAACTGAGTCCACTGACTAGAAGTAACATTGTGCAGGAGATCATGATGGTTTATACTGTTTTTACTGAGTTCATCAATAGAAGTTCATTGAAGAAACATTAATAGAGCAAGTCATCAGGACAGATTTTTGTCATTACTATGATGCAGTCCACCTGGTGGGGAGTCAGCCTTGAGGCCCGAGAGCGTATCAGGGGTCAGGATAATCTGTAGCTATTGGGAAAGGAGGATTTGGACATGGCACACGTGAAGTCATTCCTCTTAGTGAAAGTCAATGTTGAGGACCTGCATGACCTGAGATTGTTCTACCATAGCCATTTCCACATGCTGCCAGATTTCATTCTAAAATCCTCTAACACTTCATATTTCTTTTTTAAAAATATTTTATTTATTTATTTTTAGAGAGCAGGGAAGGGAGAGAGAGAGAGAGGGAGAGAAACATCAATGTGTGGTTGCCTCTCAAATGGCCCACTGGGACCTGGCCTGCAACCCAGGCATGTGCTCTGACCAGGAATCGAACCAGTGACCCTTTGGTTCGCAGTCCACGCTCAATCCACTGAGCCACACCAGCCAGGGCACAATTCATATTTCTTCTACTAAAAATATGTGCAGTAGTTTTCTCACATTCTTTTTTGTAATTGGTGTCATTGCTCTTTTTAGTTTTTGACAGTCTGAGGAGAGTAATTTGTCTAGAAGTTACTTTAATTACATCTCCCTGATTACTAGTGAGTTTGAATAACTTTTGCTTATTGGTTATCTGGATATTGTTCAGTGAAACATATGTTAATATCCTTTATTCATTTTTCTGTTGCCATCACCATTATTTTGATAATTCTTAAAGGCCCTTCGAATTTATATTAATCCTTTGTCTGTCATATTCCAAATAATTTCTCCAAGTCAATAATTTTTCTAATGACATTAGATGTGGTATCTTTTGCAACTCAGTTTGTTTATTTATTTATTTATTTGTTATCCAAGTATTTTTTTTTTTAGTTCCAGAATTTTCTGTCTTGGTTATGAACATTTCCCTTGTACCTAGATGGTGTACATAGTTTCCAACATTTGCTCCTAAGATGCTTGCTGATGTATATTTTATATTTTAGTCTTCAATGATTCTGGATTTTATTTTAATACATAATATAAAAGAGGTCCAACTTTATTTTCTCCCAGTTGGAGAATAAGTTGTTCCAGTTCTATTTAATACATAAAACATACTCTCACAATCGAATAAACCAGGAACATTGTCACTTACTGCATTCTCATATATATTAGAATCTTTTGGAGGATTTTCTCTTTGTCCTACTGATCTATTTATAATTTACTATGCTAGTATAATTTGAAAATAGTGATAGTGGTTTAATGTGAATTCTGCTATTTGGCAAGTTTCCCCTTACATTTAAAAAAAATATTTTTACAAGATATTAATTAATTGTTGTAATATATATTATTCTATATTATGCTCAAAGCTTTGCAGTTTAATGAAATTACATAATTTATATACTATATTTGAGGAAATTCATATTTTATAGTATTTTCTTCTCATCCAGGAATATGGTATTTTTTTCCAGCCATGCATATATTATTTTAATATCATTAAAAGTTTATAACTTTCTACATAGAAGTCCTGAACCTTTCTCATCAAAGTTATTCTAAGTTTTGCAATTTTTTTGGTCACAATTGTGAGTGGAAATAATTTTATTTCTCTTTTAAGTGGGTTTTGCTTGTGTGACAAGATATTAAAATAGAAGTTCCAGTTGAAACACTAAGAAAATAGAAACACCACATCAAAGGAGGTGAGCAGGATTACAAAGCAGGTGGTTGGAATTCCTCACATGATGGATGGTATAAAGAACTTAGAGGGATCTTTTATCTCACCCTTTCACCTCCAACCAAGAGAGGGATTTTAGGAACATAACTTGGAGAGCATCCTGTGCGTCCCTGAAATCTGAGGTGACAGGAAGTGACTGACTCCTGCTGGGAGAGTTCTGAAGGAGAGCACGGTGGGGTGGGCTGCGCTGAGGGAGGAAGTAAATGAGAGTTTGGTTTTTGGCTGGGATTGGTCTGCACTCCCAGGCTTTGCCACAGAGAGGATGTGTGCCTGTGTCTCTTGGTTTGATATGGGTGATGTGTGGGACAAGGACATGAAATTGTGTTTCTAAAGTTCTCAAAGAACCATCTTGAAAGGTGAAGAGGCCTCATCAGGGAAGCTGGAGGTGTCACTAGATTGCTGGTAAATATGCCTTTTCCCTGTGAAGAAAATTGCAGGTGAGAGATTGCCAGCTATGGGGTCTCCAAGGAACCCACGAACATGTCCCATGACACACGGTGGCTTTAAACACTTGCCAGATCCAGACAGCAGCAAGCTAAATCAACTAGACCATATAGGTCAAGAAAGAAGTTTCCTGTCTCCTTTCCTCTCCCTGAGCTCCATTCTGAACAGCTGGGAACCTCAATTCATGCAAGAGGGAAGAAGAATCTAAGTTTCCCTTTTCCCTGACTTTCAACTTTTCTATCTGATATGACCCCAGATGGAAAAGAAAAAAGCATGAAGTGTAAAGCACACAGATGATTTACCGATCACATATAAATCGCTGACCTAATTACTAAGTGGAACGGATATTTTGTAACTCACAAATGACCTGGTCTAAAATTTCATTTGAGGGAATAAGGAAAAACTAACATCATTCAATAAATTTAAAAGGAGAATGGCAAAGTAAAGTAGCTTTATGTCTAAATTTGACTATGCAATAATGAAGAAGGGCTATTGGTTTTTTATTTTTTGTCTTTTAACTAGCTACGGCATCAAATTTTATCATTTACATGATATCAACAAGAAATACATTTATATCTTATTTTCTAGTAACATTTATTATTTAATTTTTTCTCATTGCATTTGCTTGGAACTTCCCAAGACAATGATAAATAATAATTTCAACAGTACACATTCTTGTCTAGTTCTGATATTAATTGAAGAGGTTTTAATTTTTCCTGATTAGGGATAATATATGCTTTTGGTTTTAAGCTTGACTTTATTAAATTTTACTATTTTATTCCATTTTTTAAAAATATTTTATTTATTTATTTTCAGAGAGAGGAGAAGGGAGGGAGAAAGAACAATGTATAGTTGCCTCTCACATGGCCCTCACTGGGGACCTGGCCCGCAACCCAGGCATGTGCCCCGACTGGGAATCGAATCGGGACCCTCTGGTTCCCAGCCTGCGCTCAGTCCACTGAGCTACACCAGCCGGGCTATTTTATTCCATTTTTAGTCTTTACTTTTATTTTATAATTTACTTATAAACAATAAAGCCCATCTGCTCGACTTGATGCTTTTTTATTTTTTGAGGTCATGCCTTTATTTTTTAAAGTATATTTTATTGACTATGCTATTACAGTTGTCCTATTCCCCCCCTTTATTCCCCTCCTCCCTGTACCAACCCCTCCCAGTATCATTCCCCCACCTTAGTTCATGTCCATGAGTCGTACATATAAGTTCTTTCGCTTTTCTATTTCCTATATTATTCTTTTTTTGTTTCTAAAGCATATTTATTTATTTTTTAAACTATATTTTATTGATTATGCTGTTACAGTTGTCCCACTTCCCCCCCCTTGCTCCCCACCCCCCTACCCCTCCTTTCCCCACCCTTTAGTTTTGTCCATAGGTCATACACATAAGTCCTTCTGCTTCCGCACTTCCCATACTATTCTTAACCTCCCCCTGTCTGTTGTCCACCTACCATTTATGCTACGTATTCTGTGCCCATTCCCACTCTCTCCCCCTACCACTCCCCTGTTGATATTCCTCCATACCTTATATAATTCCCTTTAACATTTCATACAAAAAAGGCTGGGTGGTGATGAACTTCTTGAACTTGACCTTATCTGAGAAGCACTTTATCTGCCCTTCCATTCTAAATGAAAACTTTGCTGGATAGAGTATTCTTGGATGTAGGTCCTTGCCTTTCATGACTTGGAATACTTCTCTCCAGCTACTTCTTGCCTGTAAGGTCTCTTTTGAGAAATCAGCTGAGTCTTATGGGAATTCCTTTGTAGGTAACTGTCCCCTTTTCTCTTGCTGCTTCTAA
>PVJI01011145.1:25565-57417 GCA_004026765.1 Micronycteris hirsuta
TCTTGGGTAATGTAATTATGATGTGTCTTGGTGTGTTCCTCTTTGGGTCCAACTTCTTTGGGACTCTCTGAGCTTCCTGGACTTCCCAAAAGTCTATTTCCTTCACCAGCTTCGGGAAATTCTCCATCATTATGTGTTCAAATAAGTTTTCAATTCCTTGGATTTCTTCTTCTCCTTCTGGCAGCCCTATGATCCGTATCTTGGGCCGTTTACAGATGTCCTGGAAGTTTCTGAGCCCCTCCTCCGTTTTTTGAATTCTTGTTTCTTCATTCTTTTCTGGTTGGGTGTTTTTTTCTTTCTGCTGGTCCACTCTGTTGATTTGAGCCCCAGTTTCCTTCTTATCCCTATTGGTTCCCTGCAGATCTCTCCTCATTTGTTCAAGCAATTTCGATAATTTTTCGTCGAATTCTGTGAGCATCCTGATTACTAGGGTTTTGAACTGTGCATCTGATAGGTTGTCTATCTCTTGGTCGGTTAGCTCTGGAGCTTTGATCTGTTCCTTTCTTTGGGACATTTTTTTTCCCCTTGGTGAGCCTGTTACTGTAAGGAGGGTGGAGCCTTGGGGTTCACCTGGGCAGGGAAGCTCACGGTAGTTTTGCTGTGACGTAGCCTGTGAGGGTGGGACCTGAGAGCACAATGGCGCCTGCTCCGCTCTCTGCACCCACACAGCCTCCTGCAAGCAATTCGAGCCCCTCTGCGCTGGCTCCAGGGGTTGCTCCGGGGTCGGTGGACGGGCTGCACAGCTCCAATCCCCGCAGGTCTCCCCAGTGAACTCTCCTGTGAGGCCAGAGTTCCTCCCACCGGCAACTCCACCCCAACAGGTGCTCTCAATCTGCGCCGATGGGTTGCACTCTGCTTTCTCTCCTGGTTTCTCTGCACGCAAATGTGGACCTGCCTGGTCCACCAGTCTCGGCCCTGCTGGGTCCGGATGAGCCGGGCGCTGGCCGCACTTTGGTCAGGCACCCCCTGTCTGGGTGTGCTGCAGCCCCAGGGGACCGCCCCTCCAACCGCGGTCCTGCCATCTGCTCACCAGCTCACCGCAGAGTCGCCGAGCGCTCTCCCTCCGCCCCGCTCCTCCCGGCTCACCAGACTGGATGAATGTATCTTCTTTAATTCCTTGGTTATCTCAATTCGATTTTCTGTCAGATCTGGCTGTTTTTGTTTAGATAAATTTCTGTTTTTTCCCTTCTTTGGTTGTGCAAGGAGACACAGCGCATTCACCTATGCCGCCATCTGGTCAGAAGTCAAATCCAGACCCTCCTATATTATTCTTAACCTCCCCCTGTCTATTTTGTATCTACCAATTATGCTACTTATTTCCTGTACCTTTTCCCCTATTCTCCCCTTTCTCTCTTCCCACTGATAACCCTCCATATGATCTCCATTTCTGTGTATCCGTTCCTGTTCTAGTGGTTTGCTTAGTTTGTTATTGTTTTTAGGTTCAGTTGTTGATAGTTATGGGTTTGTTTTCATTTTACTGTTCATAGTTTTGATCTTCTTTTTCTTAGATAAGTCTCTTTTTTTTTTTTTTTAAAGATTTTGTTTATTTATTTTCAGAGAGAGGAGAAGGGAGGGAGAAAGAGCAATGTATGGTTGCCTCTCACATGGCCCTCACTGGGGACCTGGCCCACAACCCAGACATGTGCCCCCACTGGGAATCGAACCGGGACCCTCTGGTTCCCAGCCCGCACTCAATCCACTGAGCTACACCAGCCGGGCTTTTTCTTAGATAAGTCTCTTAATAAGGGCTTTTCATATAATAAGGGCTTGGTGACGATGAAGTCCTTTAACTTGACCTTATCTGGGAAGCACTTTATCTGCCCTTATATTCTAAATGATAGTTTTGCTGGAGAGTAATCTTGGATGTAGGTCCTTGCCTTTCATGACTTGAACTTGAACTCAGTCATAACATACATATATTATATATATAATATACATATATGTATATGTATACATATAATATATACACATAATATTTTGGTACATTGTTGGATTGTATTTGCTAATATTTCATTTTGTTCCCCTTTAAAGTCATTTAGTGATATTGATCCGTAGGGGTGATTTTCAACTGGTGTGCTGCAAGAATTTTAAAACATGCAATACTGGACTATTTAGTCAAGGGCACTGACCTCTTTTCCCTTAGATTATCAAATAAAAAAAATGACAACAGCCAACACAACAATAGCCTCTGGTGTGAATGAGTTAAAATTATCTATTTTTTTGGTCAGATCTGCATAAAATATATTTTTTGGTGTGCCGAAGAATTTTAGTAATTAGCTTATGTGTGCCATGAGATGAAAAAGGTTGAAAATCACTGGACTATAGCATTCTTTTTTTGTACTAATATCATGCTGACTTAAAATGAATTGATAAGCATCCACCTTTTTCTATGGTTAGAAATACAGTAAGGCTGAAATCATTTGTTCTTAAGATATAAAACAGTATACCTGGATGCATGTATCATTGTGGTGACTTTTAAAATAGGAGATAGTTAATTACCTTCCAGATGTTAATATAGTAATTAAAAAATGTATTTTCTCTCATTGGGCCAATTTAGAGAATTATACTTTTCTAGAAAAACATACATTTTCTCCAAGTTTTAAAGGTTGTTGGCAAGAGACATATTTTAAAAACTTTTTAAATTTTTATTTTTTATTATTACTGTTTTTAAAACCATTTCTTCTTTAGCTATTATCATGTCACAGCTTCATTCCAAATCATATTTTTAATCTGTTTACTTTAATCAAACTCTTGAGGAATTTAGTATTTTTGGCTTTACAAAAAACAAATGTATTTCATACTTTGTTTTATTTATATTTTATTTCAACTTCAATTCCCTTTTTAAAATTTATTTTTGCTTATTTCAGTACTTTATATCTTAAGCTGAGTACCTACTTGCTATTTTTAAATCTTTCATCTTTTGTTCTATTTTATTTCTTTCAGCTCTCTTTAATTATTCTTTTCCCCGAGTTACTTTTTCCCCCATTATTGTTCTTCCCTTATCCCTAGTTTCTTAATGTCAGCATTCAATTCTTACATGTAACTTTTCTTCTGGATGCACTTTGTTACAGTCTTTATCTCAAAGCTCTCAAACGCGGACCTCCAGGCTCTCACCTGATGCACAAGGAAGAAATCACAGTGGATACTTGAATTTGTCCTCCTGGTGTTTCCCTAGAACCAGGGTCTACTTCCACCAGTCTGCCTACCAGCCTTAGGAGACACAAGTCACACGTGATGGGCTGCAGTTGGAAATAAAGAGAGATCTCTTTCCCAAATCCCTTCTCACTTCCATTTACAACATAAGTATAATATATAATAGGCAAGTTCTAAAAAAAGTAAACTTTAAAATTACTGAGTGACATAAAAGTCTCTAGTAAAGAGAAATACATATGATGTTCTTTAATAGGAAGTTTTAATACATTAAATTGGTCAATTCCTGCTAAATTCTTTTAGTCAATCCAATGCAATTTTAATTGAAATGTATGCAGGTATAGATTAAGGGTCCAGAATAAGACACGATATACCTGGAAGATTTTTATGATGAGTGCCTTTTTATATTAATGAGAAAAAAGAGGATAAGACAGCAAATATTACTGGTAAATGAATCATTAGAATAAAGGAAGATTCTTTAACTTAACCCATATCCCCCAATAAATACCAGCTGCATAAAAAATTAAATTAAAAAAAGGAAACCATGACAGATTTAGAAATAAAAAGCATGGATCAACATATTTATAATCATTCTGAATTAAATATAATAAATGGAAGCAGAAAGAAAATATGATAAATTTAGTTAATTAAAACTTCAAATGCTTCTTTCTTTTTAATACTTTATTGTTTATGGCATTACAGTTGTCCCAATTTTTCCCCCTTTGCCTCACTACACCCACCACCTCCCCGACTCCCACAGGCAATCCCCATACCATTGTTCATGCCCATGCATCGTTTATACATGTTCTTTGACTAATCCTTTCCCTGTCTTTCAATCAGTCCCTACCTTACCCTCCTCTCTTACAGCTGTCAATCTGTTTCATGTTTTTATGCCTCTGATTTTATTTTGTTCATTAGTTTATTTTATTTATTAGCCTTCACTTATGAGTGAGATCATATGGTATTTGTCTTTCACTGACTGGTTTATTTCACTTAGCATAGTAGTCTCCAGTTTCATCCATGCTGTTGCAACAGGTAAGAATCCCTTCTTTTTCAATGCTGTGTAGTATTCCATTGTGTGAATGTACCACAGCTTTTTTATGCTTTTATCTGCTGATGGACACTTAGGTTGTTTCCAAATCATGGCCGTTGTAAACAATGCTGCCATGAACATAGGGATGCATATATTCTTTGGAAGTGATGTTTTGGGATTTTTAGGATATATTTCCAGAAGTGGGATCACTGGGTCAAAAGGCAGTTTGATCTTAAGTTTTTTGAAGAAATTCCATACTGTTTTCCACAGTGGCTGCCCCAGTTGGCATTCCCACCAACAGTGCTTGAGGATACTCTTTTCTCTGCATCCTTGCCAGCACTTATTTGTTGATTTATTGTGATGGCCATTCTGATCGGTGTGAAGTGGTATCTCATTGTGGTTTTAATTTACATATCTTTGGTGATTAGTGATGTGGAATATTTTTTTTCATATGTCTATGGGCCCTCTGTATGTCCTCCTTGAAGAAGTGCCCGTTTAGGTCCTTTGCCCATTTTTTAACTGGATTGTTTGCCTTCCTGATATGGAGTCACGTGAGTTCTTTATATATTTTGGAGATTAAATCTTTGCCTGATGTATCATTGGCAGATATGTTCTCCCATATAGCCTTTTCATTTTGATGATGGTTTCTTTAGCTGTGCAGAAGCCTTTTAATTTGATATAGTCCCATTTGTTTAGTCTTCCCTTTGTCTCCCTTGACCTAGTGGATATAATCAGCAAAAATACTGCTACACAAGATATCTGAAATTTTACTGCCTATGTTTTCCTCTAGGATTTTTATGGTATCGTGACTTATATTTAAGTCTTTTATCCATTTTGAGTTTATTCTGAGTTACGGTGTAAGTTGGTGGTCTAGTTTAAATTTTTTGCTTGTACCAACCAGTCCACTTTTCCTAACACCATTTATTGGAGAGATGATCTTTACTCTACTGTATGCTCTTGCCTTCTTTGTCAGATATTAATTGGCCATAAAGGCATGGTTTTACTTCTGGGCTCTCTGTTCTGTGCCATTGATTTACATGTCTGTTATATGGAACCAAAAAAGACCCCAAATAGCTTCAGCAATCTTGAGAAAGAAGAACAAAGCAGGAGGGATCACAATACCTGAAATCAAACTGTACTACAAGGCCACTGTAACTAAAAAAGTTTCTTTATGCCAAAAATGTGGGAAAACAAGGTCAAAAGACAAATAAATTCCATTTTATGGATATACCATATTTGATTACCCATTCTTCTGTTGATGTTTTTTTGGGTTGCTTCCCCTTTTTTGGCTATTATAGATAATGCTGCTCTGAATATTCCTATACAGATTTTTATAGCGATACATGTTTTTATTTCTCTTGGTTATATATTAAAAGTAGAATTGCTGGGTCTTTTGGTAACTCTGTTTAATATTTTGAGGAATTGCCAAACTTTTTTCCAAGCTGGCCGTACCATTTTAGAATCCCACCACCAATGTATGAAGAAGTACTGATACATGTCACAACAGGGATGAACTTCAAAAGAATTATACTAAGTGAGAAAAAACTGCCACAGAAGGCAACATAGGCAAATCCATAGAAACAGAAAGTAAACTAGTGGTTACCAAGCTGGGGCAAGGGAACTTTGGGGAGTGAAAGCTAATGGGTACAAGTTTCTTCTTAGGGCGATGAAAATGTTCTGAAATGTTCTAATGGTGGAGAGGGTTGCACTGAATTTTACATTAAAAGGGTGAGTTTTATGGTAAGTAAATTGTATCTCAACAAAGCTGTTATTTAATTTTTTTCCAGCTTATTCAATAAAGCTGTTATTAAAACAAAAGACAAATGAAGAAAAGGAACCAAAGGGTTGCTGGTTCGATTCCCAGTCAGGGCACATGCCTGGGTTGCGTCCAGGTCCCCAGTGAGGGCCATGTGAGAGGCAACCATACATTGCTCTTTCTCTCCTTCTCTGTCTCCCTCCCTTCCCCTCTCTCTAAAAATAAAAATAAAATCTTTAAAAAAAAAAGTGTATTTTTTTTCTAGTTGCAGAAAACGCATTCAGAAACAGAAGGCCAGGACAAACAATCTAAGCACTGCTGTGCTGGCAAGCGTTCAACAAACATCCTCCCAAAGGCAGGTGGCGTTTGGCGAGGGAGGCCCTTACTTGCAGCTTCAGTTGATTTTCATGTTTAAATATTCCTATCATAGTTGATTTCAAATTATTGTTAACATCAGCTGCAACATATATTACATTAAGTGACAATAAATGACATGAAATATAAATGGGAGATTTTCTAGGAAGTACAAATGACCAATAGATACATTGCTCAACTACACTTAGAAAAACATGAAAGTAAATTAAAACCACGATGATATCTTTTTAAAAAACCCTATGCAATTAAAAAGTTTTGCGGAAAGTTCCTCTCATATTTTGGAGAGAGAATAAATTGTTTGAAAGGCAGTTTTGTAAAATCTTTCAAAATTAAACAGGAACATATCACTTGACCCAGTAAATCCACTGGTAGAAAATTTCCTTCTCTAATGACTTTCTGGGGAAATAGAAATTCTGTATGCTCTTGGAGGAACATAAGATGTAAACATTTTGTCTTTTACAAAAAGAAAATGAAACTTCTAATGAAATGAAAAATCAAAGGATAATAGGTTCACATAAAGTTTTCAGCAATAACATCGACCATGATTAGGAGTATAGAATTTTTATGAAATAGCAGATACTTTTTTTAATCTAGGAACAAGAAGGAAAAAAGTAAACAATAATGAAATAAACATGGTCTATCAGAAATCAATGCTAAACAATGACAATAGTCATTGTTCTAAAAAGCAGAACAAAAATATCAAATCTATTTATGTAAAAAATTGTATCTATAATTACTGTGTAGGTAAGGAACTAAGGAGCAATTATTATAGAGTGAAGATTTGCAAAAGAGTAACAAAAGAGTGGATTCATTTGGATTCCTGTTGCTTGGGGGAATGATAACACATCCCTCAGTCAGCAAAAGCACACACATTTAATGTGATCTATTCAGCACGTCTATTAGTCTACACGGTATGTGAGAGTCACAGCACCTAATAACAGTAACAGAAAGAAGGATAAGACCCAGTCCTTTGCTATAATTTGGCCTTGTATCATTCTCTGATTTTTTTTTTTAATGAGAAGAATTGTTTCCTCACTTCACCCCACCCCACCTTTCGAAACAACACAGTTGAGGGCAAGCACTGTATTTGTTTTGTGCTCCCTACAGCATCTGGTACTATGGCCGTCCATCGCTTCCCATGTGGTGCTCAATCAATATCTGTCAACAAATACACTGACAATAATTTGAACTCAAAAAAATAACGAAGTATTTTGTAAAAAAGACTACCACATTTGAACACACTGTAGAACTACTATAACTTTCACAGTGAACAGTCATGTCTTTGTTTTTCTACTTATCTACACATAGACTAATTAATCTTAAGCATCCTGGTTAAATTAAAACCAGTTTGCAAATCGAAGGGGAGTTCTTTCTTCTGAGTGGAGAATTTCATTACTGATTTTTTTCCCCTTGGTTCAAAAACAAAACTTCAGTCATTCATCTAAAACGAGGCAGGCTATTTCTGTGGATGTCTTTTGCAGTTGGCGTTCAGTGAGGTTGAGGTGGCAAATACGCGTCCAGACTGTGTTGTGAACAAGAAACACAAAATGGTGAGAATATACAAAAATCCCAAGTGACTACAACGTAACCAAATGGTGCTCTAACCTTCTGATTACATAAAGGGATGAAATTAAGGTTGAAAGTCTAGATAACTAATTTTTCTTGTATGTAACTTTCCATTGAAATATAACATAGAAAAGTTCATAAATCCAACGTGTACAGCTCATAGAGTGAACTTGTTTCTGTGCAATCACCTTCCAAGGTGTGAGCTGCTGGGCTATGTTATTTTGTTTTGGATTTGGTGTCAATATTCATGACTGGCTTGACATTTATTTTTCATTTCAAGTTCAATATCTAGATTGTGCTCACCTCATGGAAGAGGTTGGAAGCTTTTCCTCTTTTTTATTTACTTGAGAAGTTTATTTAAGACTGGTGCTTTTCTTCCTTAACTAATCAGAAGAGTTTATCAGGGAAGGCACATGAGTTTTGAGCTTTCATTGTGGGAAGATATTTAATTAAGGATTTAATTGCGGGATTATTCATGTTGGTTATTCTTATGCCAGTTTTAATTAATTGTGTTTTACTAAGATTTTATGCAGTTTATATAATTTTTCATTTTTATGGACATTAAGTGGTTATCATCTCCTCTTAATCTCTGTACAATTTGAAGTGGTTTTACTGATTTAAAAAAATAATCTGTGTGATAATCCCAATAGCTGTGTCATATCTATCATATCTATATTATATTTTGTGTTTCTTTTTTTGTTCTTTAACACATCTTTTAATTTTTTGTTGCAAGCAGGACATAACACATCATGTAACAAGAATGAAGGTAAAAGGCTTCTAGTGTGAAGCTTGATGTTAACCTGGCTAGGAGTCGGGCTTTATTTACTGTTTGCTGAGGCTATGGATGCTGAAGCTTCACCTTTCTGTAGAGTCTGTGTTTTTGTCTTCTCTGTTGACTGAGGTTCCCTAAGTACTTCTCCCCAGAAAGAGTGCATCTTGTAGCTCTTTCAGATCTAATTCTCGGTTTTTATACTGAAGCCTTCTATATGTGGTGGGAAGGTGTGGAGTGGAGGTACCTTTCATAACCTTATGATTAAATTTGAGTCTTTTAGTAGGAGGCTCTGCTCCTGGTATGACCTTCACAAATGTTTCTTAGTTTTTCTTTTTTTCCCCTTCCTTACGTAAGATCGGGGAGGGAGGCTCGAGGCCTGAAGTGGGAGATGTGCCATCTCTCAAGTGCGATGAGGCTCTGGCAAATCCCGTTCCCTTGGAAATAAACATTCTCAGCTTGTGTGATGCCTTGCTCTCCACGGTTTTTTATTCCATCTCTGACCACATCTTCTCGTCTCCATTATTTTGTTCCTCTTCTTTCTCTACCTCATTTCTCAGTGCTGTAGCTCCTAGAATCTAGCCCTCGATACATTCTTTTCATAAGTGATTTTATATATACTCATTGGTTTAAAAATTATATGCTGAAAACTCCTAACTTTTTATCTCCAGGCCAAGCCTCTCATTTTAAGGCAAAATAAAATATCCAACGACCTCTTTGACCTCTCCGCTTGTACATCCTACAGGCACCAGAGCAGGACTAAATTTCTGTTTCCACCCCAAGCTTATTCCTTTTACTTTTCAGTAAAGTACTCAATTATCTAAGTTGTTCAGTCTAAAAATCTGGGAGCCATTTTGGTTTCCTCTTTCTCCTCATCCCCAACACAATCCATCAGTAAGTCTTGTAGAATCTACTTTCAAATAAAACTTGAATCTGGCCAATTCTTCTCCACTCTGCTCAGATGACATCTTTTCTTACATGGATCACTGCATTAGCTTCCCGTGTATCCCTTCTTCTATTACTCCCTCTCCAATATAGAAACTCAAGTAATATTTTATAAACCCAAGCCACTCCACTCTTTAAAACCATGGACACTGAAACAAATCCAAACTCATTACCATGACCTACAAAGACCCGAATGATTTGGCCTCAGCTTCTTTCTCTAAAGTCATTCATGGAACACTTGCCTTGTCCCTTATACTCTGTCATTGGCCTTCAAAGAGCCCCTCCCTGACCACCTGTCTGGGCAAGTCCTACCCTGTTATTTCTCATCATGTCATCTGTTTATATTCTCCATAGCACCAATCAAAATTTGGAATTTTAAAATTTATTTAATTTTTGCCTGTCTCCTTTGTACATGTTAAGTCTCACCGAGGAAAGAAGATGTGTGTGTTCTATTTACCATGCTTGGCTAATCATCTAGGACAGGTCTGACACATAATAGGTCCTTAATTAGTAAGAGTTAAGTGAATAAATTATAGAATAAGTTTTCTTACAATTAAAATGGCATAATTAAACCATATTTATTATCTCATAAGTTTTCAGATAATTTCTAATACTAAGTAAAGCATAGTGATGTCTAATCTAATAGATTCTGTGTCAATGAGACAAATCATATTCGATAATGAACACATCTCCCCAACTACCTAGATTTTTTAGATCACATTTTAATTGGAAGAAAAGATTTCATCAATGATTAATAATTTTATACTTGTGCTATTATTCTTTTCTTTTTTAATTATATTTAATTGATTATCAGTTACAGTTGTCCCAGTTTTTCCCCTTTTCCCCACTCCACCAGCACCCCCAACTCCCTCAGACAATCCCTACCCCATTGTTAATGTCCATGGGTCATTCACATAAGTTCTTTGGCTGCTCCATTTCACATACTGTACTTTACATCCCCATGTCTATTCTGTAACTACCTATGTGTACTTCTTAATCCCCTCACCTCTTCATACAATTCTCCCATACACCCTTCCCATCTGGCAGCCATCAAAACACTCTCTATCTGTAATTCGATCTCTGTTCTTCTTGTTTGCTTTTTAGATTCAATTGCTGATAGATATGTATTTATTGCTACCTTATTGTTCATAGTTTTTCTTCTTTTTCTGAAATAAGTCCCTTTAACATTTCAATATAATAATAGTTTGGTAATGATGAACTCTTCAGTTTTTTCTTATATGGGAAGCTACTTAAGTGCCCTTTGATTTTACATGATAGCTCTGCTGGGTAGAGCAATCTTGGCTGTAGGTCTCTGTTTTCATGAATTTGAATATTTCTTGTCACTCCCTTCTAGCCTGCAAAGTTTCTTTTGAGAAATCAGCTGACAATCTTATGGGAACTCTGCTGTAAATAACTAACAGCTTTTCTCTAGCTGCTTTTAAGATTATTTTTTTATCTTTAACCTTTAGCATTTTAACTGTGATGTGTCTTGGAGTGGGCCTCTTTGCATCCATCCCATTTGGGACTCTCTGTGCTTCATGGACTTGCAAGTCTATTTCCTTCATGAAATTAGGGAAGCTTTCTTTCATTATTTTTTCAAATACATTTCCAATTTCTTGTTCTTTCTTTTCTCCATCTGGTACTCCTATGATGCAAATTTTGGAATGCTTGAAGTCGTCTGAGAAGCTGCTTACAATATCCTCATTTTTTTTGATTCCCCTTTTTTTCTTGTCATTCTGATTGGTTGTTTTTTGCTTCTTTATGTTCCAAATCATGGATTTGATTCTCAGCTTCATCTACTCTCTTGTTATTTCCCTATACATTGTTGTTTATTTCAGTTAATGTAGCCTTCGTTTCTGACGATTGTTTCATGCTTTTGAGGTGCTCACTAAATCCATTGAACATCCTTATAATCAGTGTTTTGAACTCTGCATCTGCTAGATTGCTTATTTCCATTTTGTTTAGCTCTTTTTCTGGAGTTTCGATCTGTTCTTTCATTTGGGCCATGTTTCTTTGTCTCCTTAATTTGGCTGCCTCCCTGTGTTTGTTTCTATGTTTTCTTAGGTGGAGCTGCTTTGACTCCCTGTCTTGGTAGCATGGTCTTGTAGTTGGTGTCCTGTAGGGTCCAGTGGCACAGTTTCCCTTATCACCCAAGTGGGTACTCGAGGTGTGCCCTTCATGTGGGCTGAGTACAACCTCCTCTCGTAGTTGAGCCTTTGTTGCTGTTGGCAGGTCAATGGGAGGGATTTACCCAGGCCAGTCAGCTGCAAGGACTGGCTGTGACCACTGACCAATAACATCTTCCCTCTGTGGAGGATCAGCGTGCAGGGTCAGGGTGGTGGTACTCCGATGTGGTCTGTAGCTGCCCACTGGGGTTTCCTGGCTGGTGCAGGCCAAGGTCAACCTCCACTTGTCTTCTGCCTGGGGCCACCCTGCATAAGCTATAAAGAAATCCGAGAAGGCTGCTATTTGTGCTGGGCTTGGAGATTCCAAGGCAAAGCCAATCTGTGAATCTAGGCTAGCTGTTGCTAGTTCTGGGTCTGGGGCCACTTAATAAGAAGTATGGGGTCTGGGAGGTCCCTGAGGCCAGCTCTTGCTCATTTGATAGGATTTAGGAAGTTCTGAAGCATGAGCCAAGACTAGGAAAAAGTCACAGTTAACAGTTTGTGTCATCTTGTAAACTGGGTGGGACAGAGTCTTCAGGGATCTCCAGGGTGGGGCAAACAGTGTTAGCCAGGTTGATGGGGTCTCAGATATGGAACCCTACTGGCAGCTCTGTGGCTCTGCGGGTGAGGGGGAGGGCTCAGGAAAGACAATGTTCTCTCCCTGCCTTTCTATCTGGGAGAAAACTGTCCCCTAGTTCCTGCCTTGATGCCAGACACTTCATTTTCTTCCTGTATGCCACTGGTGCCTTTTTAAGCTGCTATTCTGGTGCTGGAGCTCAGAGGGAGTGAGTCTGAGTAAGTCTGTGTGTGGGTTCTTTAAGAGGAACTGCTTGGGACTCCAGAAATTTCTTCTACCAACTTAATCCCTGTTGGTTTTTGCAGCCAGAAATTACGGGGACTTATCTTCCTGGTACTGGAACCCTAGGTTACGGGGCCTAGTGTGGGGCTGGGACTCCTCACTCCTGAGATATCCCTCCCAAATTTTTATCCACCACATGTGGATGTGGGACCAGACTGTTCTGCATCTGTGCCCCTCCTACCAGTCTGGATGGATGTGGTTTCTTTAATTCTGTAGTTGTCAGAAGTCCATCCACTTGTTTTCTGATGGTTCTGAGTGATGATTATTTTATATTTTAGTTGTAATTTTGATGTGGTTGTGGAGGAGGTGAGCTGTGTTTACCTATGCTGCCACCTTGACTAGAAGTCTGAGCTATTATTCTTAAGAAGACAATTATTATTTCTGTTTCTATTAAAATATCAGTAATCACTTTTATGAGTAGATTTTCCTTTAAATACAGTGTAACTGAGTCTGTGTATTTGAGACATATTCATGGTATTCAGAATAACATAAAAGTTAAGAGCATTGGCTCTATAGTCAGATTTTAATGATTCTGATTATAGCTGTACCACTAACTAGCCATTTCTCATACTATTTATTTATCTTTATAAATTTTCAGTGTTTTCATCTCTAAAAGGGATAATAATAATAGGTGCTGTTTTTGCTATTTTGAAGATAAAAATAAGATAATCTATATAATGCACTTAGAACCGTGTCTAGATTGCAAGCATTCAACCTGGCTAACTCTTACTAGCCATTTCATAATGAACTGTAATGAAGGAGATACAAAATAAAACTGCATTTGAATTAGTAGTAGGGACATATGTAGTTCTCCTATTGTCAATCGAAGGGTTCTGATTGGAATAAAACAAATTGGAGAAGAGGAGGACCATATATTCCAGCTCTTGCATTAGCTGATGAAGACAATGAAGCGCAGGGAGGCGAAGTGACTTGCTTGAGGTCACACAGCTGGTTGTTTCCCATCTGGGACATGCATTTGGTTCTGTTCACCAAGTGTTGGGCCTTCCCATCACATGGCACTAATAATTTCACACTGCCAACTTTAATTCAATCAGATAGAAAGTGGTTAGGATTTGTTAGTTAACAAGACAATATCTGGTTGAGTGCATTAACGAACGGCATGCAAGTGTTAAAGAAATGGAGAGTGGACGAAGAAGCAGCGCCCTACTCCACTCTAGAGAATGGCGGGTGACAAAGAAAGAGGTGTTCTTCTGCTTCTACATCCAAAAATGTTTTCGGCAGCACTTTCCTATTTTCCCAACGAGCGCATTTCATATATAATCGTTTTAAAGTTTGTTCTTAAAAAAGTGCTTCTCTGGAAATAGTCTATTGTCAAGGGGATTTTAAAAATCAAGTTATAATTAGATTTCATTTAACACATCCGTAAACTTGCAGCCCTTTGTGTTTTGCACAGGTGTGTGGTAGTCTCCTATTCCATCAAGGCAAGTGCTGAACCACAAAACAACTTTGATGTTGGCAGAGAGGCACCTTAAAGACTTTGATTTGCAGGATGAAAACTGTATAATTCCCTAATAATTATAACACGTGGGAGAAATGGCTGTTGAGGTTTTCCGTTCTCCTTTTGCTACACGGATTTAGAATATAATTTAGGAGCTCAAAATCCAGGACCCTAAAGATGCAATTTTCTTAAAAGTGTTCATTATAACAAGTTATGGAGAACAAAGTGATAGTGAAGTTAAGAAGAGGGTTTCACAATCGACAAACAAGAGACTTCTGAAATATATATTTCTTAAATCCTTTATTTTAAAGCTTACAAGGGCTGTCAAACTTAAAATGCAATGGATACAGCTAAGAAAAAAATCACCTCCACCATGGTTTAATAGCAGCCTTGACAAGTGCTTGGGGGAGCTCTGGGCAGAGCAGCCACAGCGCTATCCCTTCAGGAAAGCCCCCTGTGGTGTTTGCTGTCAATGAGGAATGTGTTAAGCTCTCTGCCCGGGAGACTGACAGGGATACACTCCAACAGGCAGAATTATCAGCCACTCACCCTTATGACAGCTTTGCTTTCTCCAGAGCTTAAAGACTTGGGGCCGAAAGAGTCTCACTCTAACAATTTCAAGTTGATTTAATACACGAGAACAAAAAAGATGAGATTTGAAAATACCCTTGGCCCCTTTAGAATGGCAAAGAGAATTATAAAATGTCATTTTTTTGAGACTGAATCATTAGGTGCAATATTTAGATTTGCCCTCTGGAAAAGACTGGATGTTCTCTGCCAGGTGTGTTAAGTCATGGATGCAAATCAAATGGGCAGTGAAATGCTGACTTTTAAAGAGCTGTATTCACTTGATGAGCTTTTGCTCTAAAGTGACTGATCAACAGCAGAGGCAGAAAAGAATTAATTCTAGCAAGATTCTACTCAGGACCAATGTGCTATGATTAGAAAAAGGGAATTGAAAATATACCTGTATTTGTTTATTGTTTAGTCCTTAGAAAAAACACTTATCTTAGAGTCTATTAATAGGTGAGTGTTTGCAAGTTATTCTTGTTTCCTCTTCATATTTTTTAGATTTCAGAAATAAATAGGAACACAATTTTTAGTAATCCCTATAACATGCTCTCCTTAGGAAAATAAGGACTCAAATAGCCCTCCAGGAATCACTGACTGAATAATTTATATGTTTTGAGATTGAGCCATAGTTCTGATATGGGGTGTTTATAACTCCCTTTTGCAGTTCAAATTCAGGATTTACAATATCATCATTACAGTCAAATTGGGATCATGACCTGATAATCTAAGACTGTTTATGCTTAGCTTTGGAATTATCCTTTGTCTCCCAAGGATAGGGATAAGGCCTATGGAACACTCAATTCCCGGAGGAGCAGGCTGATGTTAGATACACTGAATACTCTTAGTGCAATGTAGATACATAGGAAGTCAAGATTTGGTTACAAACTACAGTTAATTTTTATAAGTATGCTATCTCTCTCTGTTTCTTCCTCATTATTCCTCAACTTAATCTTTGTCTCACAAATGTGCAGTGATAGAAATTCCAGACCTCATTGGCCAAGTCATTTAATCATAGTCATTTAAATCATTGGAGTTACCAGTTTAATTACTTTGACAGAATCAATTCTACAGTAATTGGTATACTTTCTAAAAATACTCCCTTGCTGAATTAATGCTTTCCTCTAAGACCGTTTGTCTGAGTTGACAAAGCGAGGCCTCTAAAAGCGACAGTCCTTTCATGTTTAGTTGTTCTTATCAAGTGTATGAAATATAACTTCCATTTACCCAATTTATGAGTAAAAATCATATTAAATACTCCTGTGATTCCTTAGTAAAGTTGAGTACTTTTCCAGACACTTAAAATATTGAAGCATTATCATTTGGTAAAAGGACAAAGAAGAAGGCAAGGATCAAGTCATTTGATATTGTACATTGAGAAAAATCAAAACAGAAAAAATCCCTAAGTGATAAATGTATAATATAATTTTTAATTTTTATTAAGTTGCAATGCAGAGAAGGAAGTAGAAATAGCTTCCACTTGATAGGGGACTCAAGAGTTGAAAAATTTCAGTTTGAGATAAAAAGTTATAAGCCTAGCAAGTAATGTATATGTTAAAGCCTTTGTTTCAGAAACTACAAATAAGGCCCATCCTGGGGAAACAGCTGACCTCCTGGGGCACTGCTAAAGACTATCGCCTGGGGACAAGTGGAGGCATCGGGCCTTTGTGTTCCAGGGAGAGACAGACTACCACCCGCCCCTGGGAACAGCTAACTGCCCAGGACAGGAATGTTGCAGTGTAGCTCACCTAATCCCCTTGAACTTCAAAGCCCTCACCGGACCTTGTTTATTCCCTGGTATAAAAACGTTGGCCTGGAAAGAAAAGACAAGATGGTCTATTAGGGTATGAACCCACCATCTTCTCAGATCGCTGGCCATCTGAATGGCCCATAAAGATTCAATCACTGTCATTGCTTATTGGGTTTGGTAGTGACAGGTAGCCCGAACTCTGGTGTCTTTTCCGGTTACACACTTAAACTTACTCTCCTTAGTTGAGGCCTAAGTAAAGTGGTTCTTCATGTTTGGGAATGCCCACCACAAAGGGACACGTTTCCACGCACTGGCCTCGGAACACACGCACATTTAATCCTTGCCTTTCTGCAGTAAGATTGCTGTGGTGTCAGCTGAGCTTCTGCTAACTCTCCCGCGCCCACAGGGTTCCCGCACTCTTTCCACAGCTCAGCTGGCATCACTTTAGGGAATGCAAATTTAAGTAAATGTAATTGAATCGGGGTGAATGGGTGGTTTTAAAGTAACTTTAAGAACAACAATAATAATAACTTTTTGAATAAGCCACTCCATTATTTCCTCTATCAACCAATGGGAATTATATAATAAAATTTGTATATTATACACCCCAAGCATTTCAATTATAAGTTGAAATCAGCTTCTCTAAATTAGTTCTATGAAGTCAGTGGTGGAACAAAAAAAATCTCAGGCCATGTTTGAAATGGGATTGTCTAAACCAGTGGTTGCTAAACTTTTTAGATTGTGGTCCATATATATTATTTATTGAAAATTATATTCACATGAATATGCAATAATATGGATATCAAAAAACACAAAAAATGGAAGTGTTAAGGTGGACTGTACATACACCACTGGTGCGAAAGGCTTGTTCTGTGAGGAAGAATGGCTCCCTGGTGCAACCCTGTCACCACGGTGCTTCTCAGCCTCTCTGCCTGTGCCACCGCTGTGAGGCCCTGACAGAAAGGCTGTAGTCAGGGAGGTCCAGATTCCAGATTTACCCACCGCTTCCGAGCTACCTCACTTTTGATTAGTTACTTACATTTTCTGAGCCTCAGTTTCCACATCTGAACAATATAAAAATAATGATATACCACATGGGGTTATTGTGTGGGGGACCACATAGGAAGATGAATGTAAAGCCCTTAGCTGAGGGTCTGGCAGGTAGTAAGTGCTCGTTGAAATGCAAGCTCATTTCAACACATGCTTTTTTACGGGCCATCTCACTGCACTAGTTTTCTGTGGAATATACTTTTCGGAAATGTTCCAGATTAGATTATTTGTTCATGGATTATTTTATTGTTTTACTTTTTTGAATCTGACAAAAACTTATTGACTTGACTGTCTCCTAAGTAATAGGCATAGTAGTAGGTTCAGGGTAACAGCTTAGATGATTATTCTGCAGAACTTTCAAACCATTCTCAATTTGGCAAGAATTTTAGAGCCTACTGTGCGCCAGGCACCTTGTGCTGCCCCAAGGCAGACACGACATCTGTGTTCACAGAGCTCAGTTTGCGGCTATATTTATTTTTTGTATTTATCTTTTACATGGTGGCCATTTAAAAGATAAATACAAAATGTTGTGAACAGTATTCTGGTAGAAGGTGGATAGATTGGGGTCTTCCCGTGTCAGGTTTGCACATCATTTTAAGACAATCTTAGCTCATCTTAAGGAAAACAGGAAGCCATTTTCAAATGCAAAATCATGGAATGACAAAATACGGGAAAAGACACAATGTGAGCACATCGGTGTATCTACAAAAACCCTTTAACTGAGGAGCTGCTGGCATCGTATGGAACGAGAAGCAATTTACATCACACACAGGGCTCTCCGCCCTGTTTATTTCATTCCTGACAGTCAATAAATTCCATTGCCTCTTCATAAAACGTTGAAGGCACAGTTTTTCATGTAGCATAAGTGTACTCAGACTCTAATCAATTTTCCATTTCTGTGAGGAATTTTTTATGTATGACAAATGTGTCTGTGCTCTCATTCTTGGCTACTGGCAGGTGCACCACATTACCATAGCTCTTAAACTGACCGAGCATAACCTGATAGGTGTGGCGGGACCCGACAGCCTGGGCTGGCAGACCTGCAAAGGTGAAGTCTCTGGTGAGCACTGGGGTAAACTGCAGAGGTTTACATTTCCACACATGGTCCACATAATCAATTTGCCATTCGGGAGAGACAATTCTGCCCTGGTGCATAGTCTATCCATTTTAAAGACATTTTTAATAAGCAGGAAATGCTTGTGTTGTGAGGGAGAATTCCGTGAGGTTGCTAAACAATGACAAAGTGCCTGAATGAACATAAAAAATTTTGGCCTTTTGAGTTTAGTGTTCTACTGACAGTGTTCCAGAGGCAAATAGGAATTCTCTGAGAGTGATATGCTGCTCTCTGTGAAAGGCAGGCAATACCAGCTGTGTGCCTCCCTAGGAACGGAGATGTGAAAATCTGCAAGCTAATTTCATTTTTCATTTAGTGTGATTATTAGAAATTGCCTCATGGGGGCAGTTTTAAGATGAGGTAATGTTTCATAAGTAAGATCTGAAATTTGCTTTTTAAATTATTTTTCTAATTTGGAAAGATGTAGTTTTTTGTTGTGTTGCTTATTTTGATATTTCTTTTACAATATTGGAATAATATTCATACCACACTTCATCAAGTTGAAAAATATATTTTATAAACTTATAATTTATTAAATCTTCTGACTGAAATGAGATAAATCAAATAACACAAGAACTTCTGTACCTTCTCTTTGAGAAGGAGTCTAAGGGCTTATGTACAATTTCAGAAATATTTCAGAAAACATATTAAGATATAAAATTCAGGGAACTCATGACACTGATGATATCAGCAAGGATTAGGTGTAGCCCCATATAACATAATATGTGACAAAGTAACAGAGGTTTAAGCCAAATAGATTACTTCTCTCTCATTAACAGTAAGTCTGATGGCAGGTATGGTTACTTATCAGGTATTTAACTCTTTTCATATGTTTGCTCCTCCATCCTGAGGTCTCCTGAAGATGTTTTCTGGAGTTTGAGTCATCTCTTCTGCATTCTAGGCTTCAGAAAGAAGACAAGTTCAGGGTCATGTTACTCTTAAGGAGTTTTCCTGAGGTCAGGACAATATGCTAACATGTCTGCTTATATCTGATTATCCATAATTTAGTCCCACGACTTCATTCTGCTTTGAGGAAGGTTGAGACCTCTTAGCTGGGTATATTACTGCCTCACCTTCCCTCCCTGACAATCAGGTGTGTATTAACAAAAAATGACAGACTATATTGGTAAGGGCTACTAAACAACTAGTAAGGTCTGTCAGAACTGATCATTTCCCAAGTCAAATAGTTTATTTTCTTGCTATTTTTAATAGGTGTGTATGCATGTACATGCATGTAAGTATGTATAACTAAATAAGTAAATCAAATACTAATCATTGGTAGAAAGCATAATGTTTTTAGAATCATTATAGTGTTAACTATAGATATATGAGCAATTCCTAAACCTAACTGAAGCCTTTGACCAGAAAATATTTCCTAGATATATGTATTTTAAAGACTCATTTGCTTATAAACACAAAATCAATAATAATGATTTGAATAATGACTGTACCTTTACTCTGCTGGGACAGCCACTTGCATGAATAGAAGAAATGTGCTAATTGAACATGTCAATGTCCATCAAAACTATTTTTCAAGGCCATTTTAGTGCACATTAGCACTATGTATTTAAGTGCTGCTTTTTTTATATGTGCCAATCTAACTTTTTCTTCTTTACAGATGTTGAAATAAAAAAAAAAAAAGGAAAGCAGGAGGTACACAGTTTCCTGCTGAGCAAAATTTAAGGCAAGTCCCTCAGTTCTTAAGAGAAGAAAAATGCAGACCTCTCAAAGGTTGCCTTCAACCCAGAGCAAGCGGAACCACTTCTCTGGGTGCTTTCTTGTGTGACCATCATCGCCTCTCTCTTCTTGCCTCCCTCTGTGATTGGGCTTGATCTTTTAACATTTCTTTGCAACCAGACACTAGAAAATACAGGATTTAAACATGGTGGGAAATGAGGACTATTGAGACAGGCTGAACAGCGGGGTAATCGAACAGCTGTTGAGTTGGAAAGAAAAAGCTGGATCATATCAGAGTGGATGCTATCAAAAGAGTTCCAAGCTTACATGACGGAAAATTACATGTACTTGAAATATGCCTTTACAAAATGCCAGCCTGACATTAAGCTGCTTTATAGAGGTATCATGTCCTTAAATAGCCTGGTGATTATCTGTGTCCCTGGAGCACTGCTTTCTTCCCTGATTTTCTAATACCCTAGCTTGTCCCTAATCACTGCAGAGTGTCACCAGTCTGGAAAAAAAAATCTTAAAAGGAAATTAATTTTGATTTCCTTTGACATTCTAGAAAGTTTTTTTTTTTTTTTTTCAATAAAGCTAGATGGAAAGCCAGCTTTCTTTCCCACAATGACAAGGTATGGCAGTTAGTTCCCTGTGAATGTATGAAAAAGCAAAAGTATTTTCTATGTGACCAGTAACATGTTAACGGTGCTACATGAGTTATCTCATTTAATTCTCATGAAATCTGTGAGGTAGATTATACTATTAGACTCATTGAAGCTGAAATACAGGGAGACTGAATGAGTTGCCCGAGATGATTCCCTGGCAAATCAGCAGCCAAATGGAGATTTTAACCCAGCTGGACTGTCGTGAGGGTTTCACCCCTGCCGAAACCCGTGGGTGACCACAACTCGATGCGTGAAAGAATCTCATACCGAGACACGCGGGGAAAGAGAGTGTGGGGCCACGCGATCAATTCCTCCATCTTGGGAAAAGGCCTCGTGGGTAGCTTAGCCGGGGTTTTTATTAAAGTTTTGGGACACATTTACATTGGATTGATTATTCATGTGATTAAGCAGAACAGGGATAGGTTTACTCATTAGCAGAGCATTAGGATGCAAATTCAGGTCCGGTGGCAGACAGGACAGGGATAATATATTAAACAGGGCTCAGCAAGCCAGAATCTCTTAAGATACATTTTTGCCAAATTCCTATTAGAGAATTCCTATTCCACAGACATGATCCACACTTGCCCACACGGGAATCACGCGGAGCTGCGCTCAAAATGCGTAAATTCTGGAACATGCGTGTTTACACGCGTGTGGAAAGCACTGCTACACTGGATTATTTCCAGGGCCTAGGCTTTCCATCAGTGGGTTACACTGCTTTCTTCAAAGGCTGACTTCCACTGAGACACCTAGGTTGGGAGGTAATGTAAATTAATTAAGAAATATTTATAGAAGGGACAGGAAGAGCAAGAGATAAGAGAAAGCATTCTCTGCCTCTCCCCCCTTGTTTTTAGAATGTTGCGGTTAAGAAAACAAGCAGAGATTATGCTTGCATAAAACTAGGCAACAGGAAGTGTGAATAAGGAACACAAATGTAGAAAGTAAAGCACTTTACGAAGGAAGGCAGCTGGAAATTTTGTGTGTAGTGTTTGTCTCAGCTCTAGTCACTGCTGCCAGGCTCCCCCCAGAATGAATTCCCTAGTGAAAATATCAACATGGTAGGAAATGTCATCATTATATTTTTTATTATCCCCCAAAGAATACATTAGTATGGCACATATGGCTATAATTTAAAAAGAAAACGGCTATGTAACAAACATAAGTGCTGATGAAATAAAACAAGCTGATTTTTCCTCCTCTGGTATTAACAAAAATGCAGAGATAAAAAAGGGATTCTCAGATATTACTCTGTGCCCGTTCTAGAGTATAGCTGTAATTGGACAACGACTATGGTTATTAGTTGCTCTATGTTTCTCTCTCTTGAATAAACATATATTCAGCCTGTTCTGGACAATCTCCTGGAGGTCGGTTGGTAAGAGTGAACGGTCCAAGAAATGATATAGACACCACTTCACACTAATTGTTGCAGCAAAGGAAGCACTGACGTCTGCTCGATGCAAAGATGGCTCCTGGAGGGACCACTCGTGTGGGTACCTGTGTGATTGTTAGGCCATATTGATGTGGTAAGCTCTCCTTCCTTGACCTCCAGCTTCTCTGAGGCTCTTGCCTGAGATACTCGCAAGAACTTGCACTCTCGCCAGTCTTGTCTGGCAATCTGGAGAATGGGAAAATTAATGTCCTATGGGGTGACCCTCATTCTAAAGGAACCATGAGTCAATGGTTAAGTGCTTCTCTCTTTTGTCTCTTGGGCAGAGAATTCTTAGACCCATTCTATACATTTCCTCACAAGACCAGAAAATCCTGAAACTCATTTTAGATAGCTCTTCATAAGATCCCAGTAGAATCAAGCACAGTTGCCCATGGTGATGTTCTTGAGATATAGGCCCCTCTGCTGACTTTCTCTCCTCTCCTGCTTCATTCTCTCTATTCTTCACTCCTCTCCTGTTTCCTAGGATCATCGCCCCCACCCCAAACACACACACGCGCACACACACACAACAAAACAAAAAATCTACTTGAATGCCATTCTTTATCCATATTCAGGCTGCACTTTTGTGGGGAAGCCAGGCTAAGACAATGCCCCATCACGAAAGGTGCAGTATTTATGGGCTGCAAGGTGATAGATGGTGTTTGTGCAAGGCGGGTATTGCTATTTAACATGCTTTTTCCCCCTACCAGATCCCAAAACATTGGCATCCTGGAGGATTTAGTCCTTAGTCCTCTTCTCGTCTTTATCTCCAATCTCAGACCATTACCCACCGCCTCTATTATGATGACCCCCCTGATTGTACCTTCAGTCCTGGCCTCTTCCTCGAATACCAGCATTACATAGTCAGTTGCTTACGTATCATCTTTATTTGGATATGCAACAGTTATCTTTTCCATCATCTGTACAAAATGAAACTTTTGTTTACTTCCCAGTAACGTCCTGTAAAAACCCTCTTATGCCTCTGATCCTCCTTATGGCACCACCACCTTCTACCAATATTCAATCAAAGCAAATAAAGAAATCCGGATGTTCTTGGTTCAGCCCTTTTCACACATTTCCCAGTAAGTTCTGTCAATTTTATGTCCATCTTCAAATCAGACCTCAAGTTCATCCACTTATTTCTATCTCCACTGCCACATCCTTGTCTTAAGAAAATTATCTTTTGTCAGGATCACCAACAAAAGCCTTCTAACATCAGTCTCTACACTGCATTAAAAACGGTTTAAATGAACACATATGCACCTCTTGCCTCTTCAAAACATTCCAATGACTTTTTAAGGAACCTAGAAATAAGTCTAGAACCTCCCCGTGCTTCCAAGGCCCTGTATGACCTAGGTCCTGTTTATGTCAGATACAACTTCTCCCTTGCTCCCTTAGACTCCAGCTATTGTAACACATTTTTATTCTTCCAAAAGCCTAGGCTCTATCTGTGTTCAGGGTCTTCCATTTTCAGAACCTTCTGCTCGAATATTTATTTTTCTGCTTTTTATGTGGCCTACTTCTTAGTATGGCATTCCTCCTCCTTAGGGCTTGGTGCAAATGTCTCCTCTCTGCAGTCACTCACATAGTGCACACCTGTCTATAGTGCCTCCGCTCTGGTTACTCTATTGCTTCCTGTTTATTTTCCTCATAAGTCTTTTCATAAATCTATGTTGTATCTTGAGCCATTTGTATTTTCTTTTTATCTCCCCAATTAGAAGGCAAGTCTATGAGGGTAGGAGTCTCAAATGGATCTGGCACATTTGTGAATATGTTAATTAATAGGCTAATTATTTTGAGAAATTCCTCTGGATGGGTACACGTTTCTTCTTAGCTACACTGAGGCGAAGAGCCCGATTAGCATTATGAAATATTTTCTATGTTAGTAACCCATAAATCTCTGCATCTTGGGAACCCTAATGAGGTCAAGAGGTGAGAATCAACAATAATTTTTTTTGTAGATATGTGAAAACATCCTTATTCCTTATTTTCTATGGTAGTCTTATTTTTTAAGTAGGAAGCAAAACTAATGATTCATTCCTTAGCAATCAAATTTATTGTGATAACTTGCATTTTCAATAGCTTTTATCTAAATAGAACAATTATGTCTGAGAAACACGAGGTTTTTATAGGAAAGAAAGACTTCATATTCATCCAGTCTAGGGTGCTTTTTTCTTATAAATATTACTTGGCTAACTTCTATTATAACTCTGCTACACAGAGAACAAAATTTCTAGTAATTCTTAACTTCCCTTCTAGTTACACATAAATCCATTGTTTCAATTCCCTTCAAAGACATACACATCAAAAACTTCAATGCCTTTTAGTCCCAGATACCTTTTTATTTTAGTTTCAATTTTCATGCCTGTTACATCAGGGTGTGGTCCCCGGGGTTTGGAGTCAGCAAAGGTGGGATCTCTTTGCTGGTGCACTGGGGGCAGAGGGCCCTGGGTTCACTTTGGTAGCCTTATTCTAAAATTTGGTAATGAATACCACAGGTGCCAAAATAACACTAATGCCTAAGTGGTAATCTTTGTTTTCTGTCTTTATGGTAAGAATAAAGATGAAACAAGTCCAGTCCTGAGTTGATAAATACTAATACCAATTACTTTTTATTATTTCTGAAAATGTTTAGACATATTCCTTTCTGTATATCAAAGCTGACACTGCACTCTTAGGCAATTTGCTTTTTAAAGCAATCTTATATTACAGCATCTTGCACCTTTTTATAATCCAGGGTTTCCGCACACTGGGTTTTCCTGAGGAGATGCACATGGCTATTACTTGTGATTTAGGTTCTTGGTGTACAATAATTATCATAGGTTTTTTAACTTAAAAAAATAACTGGTCTATAATATATACATTTTTTAATCATATCCCAGTTTGCCAAAACGATTTTGTGTTTTGCACCTGATTTTCCTTGTTCTACTTTGAGCATCAGAATGACTTTGCGATTTTACAATACAGAGATTTTCTGTAGCCTAACCTCAGGGTAAACTCGTTATCCTCTTCACAATTACTTGATGGATATGAGAAATACCTGTTCAGGGATCATTCTCATGGATCTTGTCTTTTTATTTTTATTTTTTTTCAATTACAATTTACCTTCATTATTATTTTGTACTAGTTTCTGGTGCACAGCTTAGTGTAGTGGTCAGACAACCATATACCCCACAAAGTGCTCCCTGTTATTCCAATCGCCCGCCTGGCACCTCGCATAGTTACCGCAGTATCATTGACTGCATTCCCTATGCGGTACTTTAATCCCCACGACCGTTCTGTAACTGCCATTTTGTACTTCACCCCTTCACCTCTTGCACCCAGCCCCATGAACCTCCTCCCCTCTGGCAACCATCAGTCTGGTCTCTGGATCTATGAGTCTATTTCAATTTTGTTTGTTTTTAATGGTCTTTAGATGCCACATATAAATGCAGTCATACGGTATTTGTCTTTCTTTGACTTGTTTCACTTAGCTTAATACTGTCTAGGTAATGCATCTTGTCTTGACTGACTTGAAAAAAACCAAGAAAATGATTTGATGTATTTGATCAATTGGGTGCTGCCCTGAGTAACTCTACCCTCTTTACCTCTTGCTGCCTGAGCCCCTTGCTTGATAATCCAATGTTCTTACCTTCAGAACAGAGCAGTCCAGACCTCCCGTACGGGCGGAGGCAGACAAAGTCTGGCCCGGACTTCGGAACGCAGGTGGCGCCGTTTCTACATGGGTCGTTTTCACAAGTTGCAAACTGGCACAGCTTCCCTGAGTACAGCCTTGGGCACTCACAAAACCAGTTTTCACCGTCACTGAGAAGACAAAAGGAATTCATAATCCAATCAGAAAATAATTGTCCTATTGCACACATATACACACGTGTAAATAAAATTACAATTACATCTTGACTAATAAGTGGAATTTTTCTTTCTTTTAAGTGGAACTTTTTCTTCTCCCTTTCCCTTTCTGTGTTATTTAACTTTTAAGTATTTGTAGCTGTGTACTTTGCATCGAAAGCAGATTAACAGCTTTATAGATTGTCAGAAGCCATGAATTCTATTTTAAGCCATCTGTTTATTTTTTATTTATCTCATCCTATATTTCACACTAGGTGTGAAGCCTTTTCGGGGTTTCATTAAATATGTGTGGCATTGCCTCAGTAAAGTACTTCAGATATCTATTAGAAAAAAACTGTCTTCAGCTTAAAACTCAGAGAATTTCAAGCCCGGTGACAAGCTTTCTCCACTGAGGACACTGTCCTCCAAAAGTGCCCCTGGAGTACTTGAAAAGAAAACCACAGCAGGGACCGAAATGACTCTGCAACTCTTTGGCTTAACACGTGGCTTGAAATATCTCCTCTCTGCAGGCACTCATATAGTGCGCACATCCCCCACTGCGAGTGTCCATCCCCCAGCGCGAGTGTGCCGGTGCAGCTGCGCTCAGAAAAAATGCTCCCGTGCCTGCCGGGGGGTGCTCTCCACAGGGGAAAGTGACTTGAATCTGTTGTTCTGCCTTCCCGAGTCCATTCCCCCTTCTTCAAGTAGCCGAAGCCTCAGTTTCCCTCGTAGACCCACCCCTCCATCACGCTCAGCCCACGCTTACAGGAGGGGCAGATCTCGACTCTTGGTGTCAAGCACAGTGATTACTGTAGGCCAAGCCAGGGCAACTGGCTGGTTTTTTTTTTTTGTTTGTTTGGTTTTTTTTTACTGGGGTTGCTAAACTGGTAGCTGCTGGTGGCATGTGCTTACCCAGAGATGAGAGCCTGGCTGAGAGTAAAAAACCCATACCAAGCAACACAACCGTAAGAGACCAGGGGAGAGATTGCTAATGCTGCTGCCTGGGCACCTGATCCAGCCATCACTCTGCCGTTATATGAGCCAATTTAGTTTAACCCCCTTTTTAGTTTTTGAGTGAGTTTGAATTGGGATTTTGTCACTTGCTGTTAAATAAATTCTGTTTAGTATTAATGTCCCTTTCTTCCCATTTTTTTTGTTCTTGATCTTAAGTCCACACAACTTTGCCATATATGGATCTTCAGGGTTTTATTTTTTCCTGCTTACATCTTATCTTGTAAATATGACTGTTAGTTCTTAAAGGTAGGTGCCAGGACCATCCTGAGAATTAGAAAACTACTATATTTTATCTTTATGACTCAGGGTCTCAATCTAGTTGTAGGTCTCGCCTACGCCACGGGATTTTTCTCCTGTCCTTCTCACCATTCTGGTCTTTTGATGTCTTTCTTACATATTTTAATCCCTTAGTCCAAAATAAGTTTGCTCTCAGGAAAGTCTCAGATTCTTTCATACTAACGAATACCTGACTTCAAAATCTGAAGAGGTTTCCTTTTCCAAAATGGTCTATACTTTTATATTAACTTTCTATGTTAATGGGATGAAGAACTATGGAGAACCTTTGTGTATCAGAGAGCAGGTTAAGCTAGCTTTGGAGGGGTATGAGGCTTTGAGACCCTCAGATTTTGCTGACACATAAGGAGATTCCATAAGTGATTAGGAATTTCCTCACTTTATTGATGGCAACTTGCACAGGGCTTTGCACATAGTATACAGATGTAGAATCTTACAGGTTTTCAGAGTTGGGAATAAATAAAGGTCAATAGCACTAAGATGGTATAAAGCACCCTAGACAAACTCTTCTGTTTCTGGGCTATTAAACGAAGTTGTGAGGACTGTTGAGCCAATGCTATTATTCCTTTTTGCCTGAGAATTGTGGTAAAGTATAACCAGGCCACCTGGCAGGTACCTTCTGCGGTGACTTAAAGTGTTAGGCACGTCATGTTGTTTAGGGCCATGGATAAATCTAATGTAACTTCACTTCCACTCACCTAACTTGGAGTTGAAAGCTCAGTATTAAACATCTGTGTTCTGGGATAAAGTCTAAAAGTGCAACAGTCTTGAAAGCTGCATTCTGGAAGGACCAAATTATTCTTTTTATAGTAAAGGAGAATGCCACATGTATGAAAGTCAAATGGAGCTAAATGTTGATTGACTGAAGTGCTTTAATCATATAGACCTAACCGTATTTGAAATGCAGGAAAGATGCTTTTATGTTGAAAACCAAGAAAAACACTAATTTTAATCATGTTCTATTGATAAATCAAGCTTCATTTCCTTTTTGCTTTCATCAGGTGTTGGGAGACGTTGGTTGTATAAAATCATGCGGATATGACTAACTGCATGCATCTGTGTGCATCGGCAGGCAGCTAGGGCCGAGAAAAATAGAAATTCCATAGAAAACACTCTAAGAAAGGGGAAAATCACCTTATCTGGCCTACCAAGGGCAAGCGTCCAAAGCCCTCTGGCCCATCTTAGTATTCCATAGAAGTATTTCATTAGAAGGAATTAGATTTAACCAATTGAGGTTTTGCTAGATGATGGTGTCTCTGTACACTTCACTTGAAATTTTACCTTCAAGTCCAAAAAATTTCTTGAAGTGCCAGATATTTTGCCAATAGTTTAAATAAAATCTGTTTGCCACCTGCTGTATAATATCTGGACCTAAAGTTTTCTCTTACTCAGATTTTACCAAAGATCCCATTACTGAATCCAAATTTCTTCAAAAGCTAGCAAGTCAGCTGTTTTTGTTGTCACTTAAGTCACTTTGGTGCCTTGCCACACTCTGAAGCAATTGGCCATGCCAATCAAGGAAGTGGTGCTTTGAGGTTGAAGAATCTTATTTAACAGTTCACTTTGGAAGCAGCGATTAACTGTTTCACCTTCCTTCACCTGGTTTATTTCCTTTTAAAAAAGACTTTATTTATTTACTTTTAGGGAGGGGAAAGGAGGGAGAAAGAGAGGGAGAGAAACATCAATGAGTGGTTGCCTCTCATTCGCCCCCTACTGGGGACTTGGATCACAACCCAGGCATGTGCCTTGACTGGGAATCTAACCGGCCACCCTTTGGTTCACAGGCTGGCACTCAGTCCACTGAGCCACACTACTTAGGGCCACCCGATTTCCTTTAAATGTTCTTACACTGCTGTGAATTTGATGGCTGCTGTTTAATCAGTTATGGGAGGATATATTCACAATGAATTAAATACCTTTTCATTTGAGAAAGTTTAAGAAGCTAACCCTTCGGTCAGACCTATGAAGCATACAAAAAACTGTTTTGCAAATCTTCCTCTAGGTAAGTCAGGGCACTTTTCTGAATTAAAAGTAGGTCTGGGAAAGACCCCAGATATTGGTGAAGTTTTTACTTGTATACCAGAACACCATATTTATTGCCAATTGCTGCCAACCAATATTTGCTGTGCACCCACATTACGGACATAGCCATGTGCCATGGAATAAAAGATTTGTCTTTGCTCTTGGTAGGAGAGACAACATTAGTTTGTGAACTAATGTCTGTAAGACACAACATGTGTAATGTGAATTTATATACATATTTAGACAGTGGCAAGGACTTTAAGACCTTCTTAAAACTGGTTCTGGACTGGTGCCTGAGAGGATCTTCCCTGTGGCTTTTAAATGGAGATTCCTGTGCTTCCCCTGCCCTTAGAGCTTTTGATTTAGGTGATCTGGGGTCAGGCCCAAGGTTCTGCATTTTAAACTTGTCATCAGTGATGCTTTTGCATAGTCTATTTTGAGCTTAAGCCAGCTGTCTTGAGACAAATTTTCTCACCAGAGTAAAAACTTGATGGATATTAGTTACTATTGTGTCCTTAAAGGATGCCAGGGCATTGTAATTTTCTTTTTTGAGCTGCATTTTGACTTTCGACTAACATGTACCTGAAAACATAATACAAAGATTAGAGGGTTTTTATTTACTAATGCCATTTATGCATGTACATTATACTTGGCAACAACATGAAATAGGAAAAAATTCACTCATTGAAAAGCTTAGTTAAAAACAGACCACCTAAGTGTACGCAAACATCTGTATAATCCGATGCTGTAACTGCTCCAGCACATTCGATTACAAGTCACAGTATGGTTAGCATATCAAATGATGGTCATTACATTTCAATGGGTATTAAAAATTATCTTTAGAAAATTTAACTGTTCAAAAAAATCAAAGATGTTAGTTTGGAAAGGATGCCCCCTATTTACATAACACAGCCAGAGGCCTCAAAACCTTCTAGAACTAAAAGGACTTCTGCATATATTAACTTAAAAAAATAAATAACTCTTCCTGAACTCATTGTGCCTAACAGATTATTAGCAGATTTCAAAGTTGGCCGCCTACGGTGTCGAGAGCAGGCTTCTCAGCAAGAAAGCAAGCAGAATGGATCCTTAAGAATAATGTCCCTAGATACTTCTAAAAAATAAAATGACTATTGGCAGAAATAACCCATCTCTATGTATAGGCTCTTCTATATATAGAACAACAGCACAGGCGTAAGAAAGAATGCAAATGAGATCCCCAGTAGCTGTGGTTCAAGGGGAACTTCCATTCTGTTTTCACGACTTTCACACCCCTGTAAGAGTCCGCTGGCTACAAGGCAATGCCTCCCCACACGCCTCCTTAAACTGTTGAACTGCTTCCAAATGAGTTGAATATTTCATTTTTCTTTTTAAAAGTAGCCAATGTGAAAATAATAGAAAACAAAAGATGCAAACCCCAAATTACATTAAGGTGGCCTAGAAAGTGAACTTAAGAGAATATGGTCCATATAATAAACCCATGGAGAGTTTAGGGAGAACGTCCTGCTTCAGAAGCTTTTTTCTTTATGAAAAGATTTTGCTAAGGCAGACAGAAAGAAGATGGAAAAGAGTAAGAGCAATAATAACAATCACAGAATCACATGTAAAGAAATAATACATAAAACAGGAACAAATCACAAACAATATAAAAATATTTTTGTGTCATATTGTTTTAGGATCTGTCCAATTTAATTTCGTGGGTATTTTATAAAGAAAAATTGGAATTATCTTAAAAAAAAAAGAAAAATTGGAATTATCTTATAATCTCTCTCTTTTCGGTCTCCCTCCTTTTTCCTCTTAAAACCATAGTTCATTTTACCAGAAAAAAAGAACACCTTTCTTGGTAAAGAAAGATGATGAGAAATGTTCTTCCCAGCATGGGATGTCTTTCACATTTTTTTGCCTAGTGAGCCACTAGGCCTATGGAGTTAAATCTTTGCTTCCAAGGAAGGAGTCTCAAAAAACATCAAACCCAAAAGACGGTGCTAACATGATAAAAGTGGCCATAATCTAAATAAATTAAATGAGGGATGCATGAGCACAGTACTTGGCACAGATCAGCTGCTCATTATATGTTAGGGAAAGGAGGTTGGCATTGGTGAAACACACAATTAGTGAAGTCTGTGTCAGTTAATTGTGGGATAAGAACAGAATGGAATCTGGTATTGTAACAGGGATATTATAACCTCGGAATATTTTGGGTCCTGTTAGAAATGTAGTAAGTAGTAAAATAAAAACAGGCCTGGAGGGCAAGCTGTGACTCCTAGCCAAATGTTAGTAAGATTGTAATCTGTAAATAACTCTTTGTACCCTGCAGCTTTTGTCAAACGGCTTAAGGGTGCTTGCTAGGTTTGCAGTCATGATG